>OZ022241.1:18734272-18804272 GCA_963978895.1 Erpobdella octoculata
ATTTACGTAGGTTTTCACCCCATAAAACCATACACATTTATTTATGTGAAAACTGTGGAGTTTTAATCTCTCTGTCGTTTAAAAGCCATGGGTTTTGCATGTAATACATTGAAATAAATTTTCAAAACTTTTTATAAAGAAATTTGATTTGTACCAATTAATGGCCATGGAGTACCATTAACTGGCCACCCGGCCAGTAATAGGTCCAACCAATGTGCATTTACTTTCACTGGCCAGTATATAAAAAAACTACTTTGAACATGATGTACAGGTAAAATCTTTATTTAAATCAACGTTATAAAATGTTCCACAATTACTTGCACATGAGATGTGGCAACGAATTTTGACACATTCAATGTATTGAACCCAATCATTACTGTTCTTGGTGTTTTCAGTCAAAATACAATCCACTGCCAATTTGTTTCTTGTTTTTGTCGTCTCTTGGCTTAGTAGTTTTACTTTTTGATAACTAACCATCACCTTTTTTGAAACGGATTCTATGCTTTCTTTGGCATTCTGTTGTCTTTTCATTTTTTTTGCAACTTTGACGGTTTTCTTATTAATTTTTAAGTTTTAAGCTTCATTTGAAATGAGGAAAATATATTTCATATTTGTTTTCCTATTATCTCCATTTTTGCAAATTTGATTTGAAATTGACAAATTAATGTGAAATAGAAAGAAATGGTGTTCGTTCAAGACATTGGCGTTAAATAAATTTGATTTGATTTGATTTGTTGAGTGACTTCCTTTTTTAAAGTTTTTACCAATGCTTTTATTAACTCGTCGTCTCTGTTTCTCTGTCTGTCTGTTTCTCTGTCTGTTTCAAATCTTGCAATCAATTTTTGAGTCACTTCCTGATGATAGATTTTTTTCAAATTTTGCATACATGCTCAAAATAGAAGACAATGCAATATTCAATTATTAGTTTTACAATAAGTCAATTAATTAAGTTAATTTTAATTAATTTCGATATTTCGATATAATTAAGATATTTCGACTTTAATATAAAATAAAAGAGTAATATAAAAAAAAATTGATTGCAAAATTTGTGTTTTAATTACATATAAGAGCATTGGTTTTAAAAATTCGTTTTAAATTTATTTGTTTTAATTGAAAATTACTATTTAATTCTTCTTAAACTATATTACTATTTAATTCTACTTAAACTGTATTACTATTTAATTCTACTTAATCTATATTACTATTTAATTCTACTTAAACTATATTACGATTTAATTCTACTTAAACTATATTACTATTTAATTCTACTTAAACTATATTACGATTTAATTCTACTTAAACTATATTAATATTTAATTCTACTTAAATTATATTAATATTTAATTCTACTTAAACTATATTAATATTTAATTCTACTTAAACTATGTTACTATTTAATTCTACCTAAACTATATTACTATTTAATTCTACTTAAACTATATTACGATTTAATTCTTCTTAAACTATATTACTATTTAATTCTACTTAAACTATATTACTATTTAATTCTACTTAAACTATATTACTATTTACATTCCTTCAATCAACTATTTATTCCTGGTGCTCTTGTGATGCTGCCGGATATGTTTCTTGTGTGTTATTATAAAGAAGATTTGGCAAACATGCTTCTTCTGAAACGGCACTGAGATTAAATGGATAAATACCGCATGAACAAAAATCTGATTTTATATTGGATTCAGTCATTGACTTTTCCAAAACCTTTCCAGCAAATTTCAAATAGGCAATCACACACCAGGATAATCATTCATCAGCTTTTGGCATACATTTCCATACGCATATCTAAATGGTTTGAAAACAGTCCTGTCACATGGCTGTAGACAATTAGAGGTGTGGGCTGGTAGCCCAACAATATGGATTTAATTGTCCAATGCCAGATCAAGTAATTCCACAAAATTGTAAGAGTAGCGTCCATCCAATATAAGAATTTAGGGCCAGGCAAGTCCAAAGTTTGCTAAAAATATCTTCTCAAATTAAAATTTATCAATGCCTTGTCTGGTTCAGCTTTTTTTTCCAAAACATTTCATATAGCACCTTTTGGAAAATTTTCCACATCAAATCTATAAAGTGTACGCAGAGTTTTACCTTTAGCAATTACATGAAGTGGAATTTTTGATCCAGCAGCACTGACACGTGCTATAATTGTAATGGTCTCCTTGTGCCCACTGGTTCTGCTTTGGATGTATTTAAAACCTTTTGTTGTATTAACACGTCTTGTCTTAAGTTCGAGTTGTAAACTAGTTTTATCCAAAATCCAACTTTGTGGATGGTAGATTGCAAACATCAACCAAATTGGAAATTGCAACCTTTTAAATTAAAATAGCATATTTGTTGATTCCTATAAATGCAATGGCTAAAGACATTTCATTACAAATTTTAATGTTTTGGTGGACGTTGATCTGTTCTTTCTCGTTGACACTTTTTGTTGTTTGTTTCGCTCGTTCAGTTATGTTTGAACTTCCTCAATTTTAATTCTTCAATGCATTGGTTCAGTCCTGCAAGCTGTGATATTTCAGTTAAAACTTTCCAGTTACAGTTACAGTTAAAGTTACAACATTTTTCAGTTGTCAGTTAAAGTTATTTTTCCACAAACATTTTTCAGTTACTATTACAGTTATTCATTTTTAAGTTAAAGTTACAGTTAACTGTGGTACAATGAAAATGGTAAAACATGTTCTTAGAGAACCAAAAATGGTAAAACATGTTCTTAGAGAACCTGTTCCTTTTTCCTGCAGTCATATCACTGCAAACTGAGAAAACACGCTCAACACAAACTTCTGAGTGCAGTCTCCGAGGCTGTCCAGAAACATATTCCTGTTTGATTAATTGCTAATATTTTTAGGCACTAAGATAAGCAATAATTTTTTCAGAAACTGAATTTTCATGCCTAGATTGCTTGCTCAAAAAAACTAGAAGCTTCAATTTCTTGGCAAATTTCAGTCTAGCGTCTGCAATCTTGGAGTACACCTCAACGCTCAGCTGGCCATGAAAACCCAAATACAACGCATCCGTCCGTCATTCTCTTTCTGCAAAGGCATGTTCAGTCCTTGTACACGTATTTATCACTAGGAGGCTTGTTTACTGTAGCAGCCTGTTGGTTGCAGTCGGAGTAGCGGCCCCAGAAGACGCAAATTTGACAAAAGTTCGGCTGACATTCGAGACCGCCTTCACTGACTGCTTGTTCATTTAAAGAGTAAATTCAAGTTGGGCTTCCTTATTTACTGGTGTCTGCGTGGCAGCGCTCCTGCATACCTCAAAGTAATGCTACAACTGAATTCCGATGTTCCAGCTATCCACCGTCTTCGCTCAACAACCCAAGGCAGATTAATCATTTCTCGAACAAGCACTAAAAAGTTTGAACCAAGAGCATTTTTAATAGCAGGACCAGGCTTCTGGAACAGCCTGCCTGATAGCGTGAGAGATGAAAAACCAAGTTCTACGTTATTTAAACAGCTACTAAAAACTTTCGCTGTAAGGAATGTACAATTACAGTTATACTACAATCACAACAGCACTATCAATAACAAAAGGCTGCGACTAACTAAACAGCGCCATTTTAAATTGCTTTTATTTAACTTCATTCGTCTCTCTGTTTGTTTTTTGTTTGTTTGTTTGTTTGTCTGTTTGTCTGTTTGTCTGTGGTGATCAAATCTTAGAAACAAAAATTCACCCACTTTTCAACCACCTAGAGCTCTAAAACTCCCAGGAAAGCTTTATTTAGGATGACAATTAATGAATTGAATGTTTAACTAGTACGGATATTTATGCTTAAGTTCGTTTACTCAGTTAAAGAGGCAAATAAAAGCATTTAAAAAAGTTATTTTTTTTATCTTTACTTGTCTAGAAAATTGTTCTGTTAGTAATTTATTTTCTATTATTTAACTGAATTTATTATTCAGTTACTATTACAGTTAAAGTTATTGATCATTTTTCAGTTACTCTTAGTATTACAATTAACTGTCCATTATTTTTTTCTTATTTTCCGTTTTCAGTTAGTATTACAGTTAACTTGAACATCACTGCCTGCAAGTGTTATTTTCTGCAAGGCATTATTTTGATGAGCTAAAACAGATCGTTCGCCCTGAAAAAATTAATAAATTTATTGCAATAATGTTGCAAAAAATCACTTATATTTTCAACAGGTTATTTTTGTTTTAAATACCCGTAAGATTAAAATGCTTACAATGGATTTATTAGGGATTGTCCAACGGCTGCCTTTCGAAAAATCCGAACATATGGCACGTTAAAAAATTTTAGCTTCTTACTTTAAAACATATATTTCTGCAGCGTTGAAAACCCTTGGATGTAAAACACAGATTTAAATAAAACGTGGAATAATGGGAATGTTCAAAACATTCTCGTTGTCAAGACGTCAAAGCAATGGGTCCAGAATGTTCGGAGACCATCAGTTTGGAACAATCGAAGAGTTACATTTTTAGTTAGTTCACGATGCAATTATAAATTGAACTAAACAGAAGCAGATCGACTTGTATGACCGAGAACTTTGTTCATGATTTTGGTGAAACACTTCTTGCAGGCACAAAAATACTGCACTTGCTTTCATTTCCATTTAATTTCATGCACCTCATATATCAGTGAAACTTTCACCATAAATCGGTGTTGCATGTAAGATTTTCTTCCAAATTTAATTTTCCAGTTTGCTCTGAAAAGTCAAAAAATATAAAAGACCGATAAAACCATTAACTGCTACTCAAAAACTGTAAGTACTACAGATGTAAAAATTAGCATTTAGTATCTGCTAAAAAGATAAAAATATACGTATTTTACCAATTTTTGATAATTTGGTTTACAGTACTTTAAATGTGGGGTGGAAAATGAAATATTTGCTTCAAAACTCCAAAAACTAAAAATGTTAAAGTTTTGCAATTTAGTGCCGAGATAATTTTTTTTTTTTATTATTCATCTATTTTAAACCAATAAATTTTTCAATTATATGTCTCGTCATTTTAAATGGATGAAAAGGGCTTTAAAAACTTGTTAAGAAAGATGACCAACGTTAAGTGGTCAATTGTGTTCAATAGAGCCTGTTTTAAAGAAAATATTATTCCAAAATATGTCAAAAATTACTTAAGCTCTAAGAAGGTACTCCTAGACCAAACCCCTCAGTCTGCAGATCAATTTATTAGCGCTGAGCTAAAAAATGCAAAAGAGAAGTTAGCTGAAATGAACCAAGAATACGACCTATATTTACAACAGTTGTCTGAACTTAACGACGAAGAAATGAGTCATCGGCTTGAATCATTCAACTCAAAATATAACACAAAAAAGAGAAACGTTATTGTTGACAAGTTGTCTCGACTTTACGGTGGACAATATCTCATGAAAAGTGATGTCTGTCATTATGTTAATATGTCAAAACACGTACTGACTAAATACCAGATAGAATTCTTGCAAATGGGCTTTAATCGCCACGTCGGTGGTCGATATGATCGTCTTCAAAAGCAGACAGAACTCGAAATTCTATACTAACTGATCACACCATTAAGCACAAATTAACAAGTACTTGTTAAAGAAAGCTTAAAAGCGTCTTTAATTGCTGAGAGTTACTTTCATAGAAATAAAAAAAGAACATTTCTTTCACAACATCTAGCTGTAGCTGCTAAAGCACTTAAAACCAACGATGATATCGTTTTGCGGAAGGCGGACAAGTCAAGTCGTCTCAAGTATATCTCAAAAACCAAAAATGAAAAAGTTTTGAAATTTGGCATTAAGATTCTTCTTAAAATATAAAAAAAACAGGTGTTTCAGCATTTTTTGCAAATTTGGTTTCCAGGACCTCAAATGTTGGATGGAAAATAGGGTTATTTGTTTGTTAAAGTAACTGCTACTTAAAAACTGTAAGAGCTACAGATGTAAAAATTAATATTTAGTATCTACTCAAAAAATAATGCTATACGTGTTTCACCATTTTTTGAAACTTTGGTTTCCAGGACCTCAAATGTGGAGTGGAAAATAGAGTTATTTGTTTTCTGAAATAACTGCGATTCAAAAACTGTAAAAGCTACAGATGTAGTAATTAGTATTTAATATCTACTCTAAAAACAATGATATACGTGTTTCACCATTTACTGGGATCCAGTACTATCTGTTTTGGAGGGTTGCAGTAACGTTTAGGTCTTGCCTCCGGTTATATTCCTGTTGGAATGTGTGTCAACTCCTCCAGATTGACTTCTAGTCCATACTCCCAACATTTTAAAATACTTTGAAACTAAAAATACTACAGATATAAAAATAAGTAATTAGATATTACTTAGATAACAAAGTTACACATGTTTTACCAATTTTATTTTTGAATCCACGATTACAAATGTAGGGTGCAGAAAAGAATTAATTGCTTGAAAACTCAATAACTTAAAATGTAAACAGAGCCGGCCTGTATGTAAAAACATTAAAATTCAGTATATCGATTTTTTTAAATAATAAGATACAACTTTTATTATTTTTTTGAAAAATTAGTTTCCAAGCTTTGAGGTTTTGTGCCCTTTAAAACTGGCTGAGTCCAGTTCATCACGGAGCGGGCCAAGCCTCGACTCTGTTGCTTATGAAACGGGTCGGTTCAGGTCTAAATAATAAGCCAGACCTATAAAATAAGCTGGGAGCGGGTCTAACAAATTCGTGCAGGGCTCTATGGATTAGATTACTACACGGGCCAGGCCGTGATTTTATGGTCATCAGACGGGTTGGGCCAAACCTGAAATCAAGGTGGGACGTGCCGAGATTTTTCGCCAAGTATATAGAAATTTTAGACCTGTAAAATTAGACCAGTCCCAAATTAGACGGGCTAGCCAGACCTGAAATTTTGACTTATGAAACGGGCTTGTCCAAGTTGTCGACGAACCGGCCTATTAAAAATTGGCAGGTGCAGTACTCTACTATGGATGAACGATTCAAATTTCAATCGAGCGAAGCCGCGACGGGAACTATATATATATATATATATATATATATATATATATATATATATATATATATATATATATATATATATATATATATATATATATATATATATATATATATATATATATATATATATATATATATATATATATATATATATATATATATATATATATATATATATAAGGCAATGTTTGTATGTTTGTATATTCAAGCATCAAATGAAAACCGCCGAACCGATTTTATTGAAATTTGGCAAACTTATGGGAGATAACCAGCCGGTGGTTTGTGCAAAGTTTGAAAAAAAATTTGTTTATCAGCAGCATGGACAAAATGTGAACTTTTTGATAAATGTCTTGAATTAATCAACTTTGACTGTTTTTAACGCGATTATCATTGAATCTAACTTGAGCCATAGCTATCCCAAACCGAACCAAACCCGAACTTTATCAACTACCGAACCGAACTCGAACTTTTAAATTAGGGTTCGATTCCCATCTCTAATACATACATAACTTACCGAAAAGGGAATTATGTATGTAGATAATAATCATAATCGTACTCGTAATCGTAATCGTATTCGTAACCGTAACCGTAACCGTAACCGTAACCGTAACCGTAACCATAACAATAACCATAACCATGACCTTAACCATAACCATAACCATAACCATAACCATAACCATAACCATAACCATAACCATAACCATAACCATAACCATAACCATAACCATAACCATAACCATAACCATAACCATAACCATAACCATGACTATAACCATAACCATAACCATAACCATAACCATAACCATAACCATAACCATAACCATAACCATAACCATAACCATAACCATAACTATAACCATAACCATAACCATAACCATAACCATAACCATAACCATAATCATAACCGTAATCGTAATCGTAATCGTAATCGTAATCGTTATCATAACCATAATCATAATCATAATCATAATCATAATCATAACCCTTCACCTCACTCAACAGAGATAATGAAGTCATTAAAAACTCTCTCAACATTCAATGGCTTCATATGGCTACTTTATTGGATCCACGTTTAAAAAAATTGAAATGTTTGCCTAAAAGTGAACGTGCAGAAGTATGGAAAGATCTACAAAGACTTCATGCACGTGAGAATAATCAGTTGACACCAAACGATTCAACTTCTGGTTACTATTTTATTTTTTTTATCAAAGTGTTAACATTTATTTTGGACTAGAATCTAAATATAAAGAGCAAAATTTAATTTAATTTTTTTATTTTTAGAAGTCATTATTTAATCTCGTAAATATTTTTTATCTAGAACCACCAACAAAGAAACGGAAAATGTTGGAAATGGATGATTCGGATTCTGACGATGAGCTTCTTCGGCCGCGATCGTCGTTTGCTCCTTTTGAACAATATAAAAATGAGCCGCAGATTGATCTGTCTGAATGTCCTTTGGAATGGTGGAGAAAGCATGAAGGTGCATATGCTAATTTAGCGAAATTGGCACGAAAATTCTTGGCTTCTCCAGCTACAACTGTCCCGTGCGAACGATTATTTTTAGTGAACAGAAATGTCTTTAGTGCTGTGTGGAAACTGGCTGAACTGGATGTAGAAATGATGTGGAAAAGAAGTTTGTTCTACATTTTAGGCCCAATGACGTCGATGGATCTTCCGTCAAGCGTCGTGCGATGAACCGGCGGTGGAGTGAGGAGACCCCTGGATGCTGATCTGAGCCTCTGCCGGCCCGGTATATTAGCAACATACATACTTACATACATAATTTAATTTGTATGTATATAGATAGACTACCCTTTATTCTAAGACCTACCAAATCTACACAAAAAATTTCATAAAAATCAGTTCAGCCGTTTCGGAGGAGCTTGGAGACACTATGACACGAGATTTTTATATATATAGACTACTAAACTAGAGGGTTTAAAGTATTATTTGATTAGGCGTTCCCTTATCGACAAAGTCCATTACGGGAGCGCCATGTGAGTCACGTCCAAAAATAAAAATAAAAATAAAATAATAATGGAGGTGTCCTACAATATTGAATATTAATTAGTTTCATAAGCTCTTCTAAAATAAAATATATATTCCTACTCAAGAATCTGGATTTTTTAATGTCAGGATTTTTTAGCTCCTGCGACAAGGAGTTCCAGAGTTTCGGATCAGCCATTGCGAAACCCCGGGGACCATCCGCACAGAGTGTGTCCGGGGAACATTCAGGTCGCCACGAGCGGCTGATCGAAGGCGGGAACTGTAATCACAGGAGCTGACTTGTGATATCATGTCGAGCAAGTATGGTGGAGCCAGGCCGTGCAAACACTTAAAAACCAATAGACCTAGTTTAAACTGGATTCTTTGTCTGATAGGGAGCCAGTGCAGACGTTTACGCATGTCATCCGAAACTGGGTCAAATCTCCGCTTCTTTAGAATCAGGCGAGCCGCCGAGCGCAGCACAGACTGGAGTCTGTTGATCAGTTCATCACTCAATCCTGCAAGCAGACTATTGCAGTAATCGAGTTTATTCGAGAGGAACGCATGAACGAGAATTGTGCAAGCCTCGGTTGAGAGAGAGCCGCGGATGACTCGGAGCTGGCGAAGCTGTAAGATGATGAGCGGCAAATTTTCTGGACATAATGGCGCATGGTCAATGGACCATCAATTGTGACACCAGGATCATTCGCCACAGGTGAAAGGTCACAGTGCACCGAAGGAGGGTCACAGATTTTATTCTGATCTTTTGTAACTGCTTTCGTCCTCCAAGCCAGATAAACTGAGTCTTGTCAGGGTTCAAATTGAGACGATTCGACGACATCCAGGTATCAATCACACCAATACATTCAGTCACATTCGTTACATGGCGGTCTGCATCGGCCGCTCCACCGACAGCATACAATTGAGCATCGTTTTTCTCTTTCTCGCTCCAGCTGCCATCCCCGCTTGCTCTCCTGCTCACTCTCCTGCTTCCTTCCTCTTCCTCTCCGCTCTCTTACTCCCGATCGCTTTTCCGCTCCCGCTCCCGCTCATTCTCACTCTCCTTTTCTCGTTCCCGCTCCAACTTGCTCTCCCGTTTCCGTTCGCGCTCGTTCTCCTGCTCCCACTTGCTTTCTCAATCCCGCTCGCTCTTCCGCTTGCTTTCCCGTCCCCTTTTTTCCCTCCTCTCCCTTTTAACCTTTTTGCCCATAAAACGTAAAATAGATTTAGTAAAAGTTGCTTAAGATCTTTTAAACTTTTTTACGTTAACTAAATTTAAATTTTGTTACGTTAACTAAATTTAAATTTTGTTGCGTTAACTAAATTTAAATTTTGTTACGTTAACTAAATTTAAATTTTGTTACGTTAACTAAATTTAAGTGTGGTTACGCAATAACAAAAGATGTTCGTACATAGGCACTTTTGCCTTGGCCTAGGAGGTTTTTTGCTCATAAAAATGAAATAAACAGCCAATTTTTAAAAAAAAATAAATAAAAACCTTTTCCTTAATGAGTTCTATGTTGTATCAAAATTCCGTAGCTTTGGTCTAACCGTTCTCGAGTTTAGCGCTTAGCAACACATTTAGCGACTAATTTTCATTTATATAAATTATACAAGCAAGTTGGCGATAAAACGTACATAAATGAAAACAGGTTTCTTTTTAAAATCTGCTCAAAACCAGGTGTCCTGCTCTGTCTTGTAAGCTCATGAACGAGGATTTGTAAAATAAATTACATAAACAGATTTATTTAATTGTTACTTGTTATGGTTCTAAGTTAAATAATATGTGTAATCATTAAATCCTCAAATTGGTAGTGCATCAACAGATGAAAACATAGGAGTGCACCAACAGATCAAATCATAGGAGTACATCAGCAGATGAAAACATAGAAGTGCATAAACAGATGAAAACATAGAAGTGCATAAACAGATGAAAACATAGGAGTGCATAAACAGATGAAAACATAGGAGTGCATAAACAGATGAAAACATAGGAGTGCATAAACAGATAAAAACATAGGAGTGCATAAGCAGATGAAATCATAGGAGTGCATAAACAGATGAAATCATAGGAGTGCATAAACAGATGAAATCATAGGAGTGCATAAGCAGATGAAAACATTGGAGTGCATAAGCAGATGAAAACATAGGAGTGCATAAGCAGATTAAATCATAGGAGTGCATCAACATATGAAAACATAGGAGTGCATAAACAGATGAAAACATTAAACAAAACATTTTAAGCACACTCGTCCACACAAATAAAGATGGACAGTCCTAAGTTCCAGGTGAATATTCAGTTGGGGCTTGAATGACGGACACGTACATTTGTGTGTTGTCAGCCTGGTTGGAAAAGTTTTTTGTCTGCGGTCGCATTTGGAGCCATTAAGTGAATTTTAACGTGAATTAGCATCGCATTTACTGTGGCTGACGTTGATATATGGACGACCACGAAGATCAACTCGTCACTTGTCAACGCTGACGTAGACCGCCGTCAACGCATGCGCTACGCGACGTCGCCTGACGTAATTGCGTTAACTCTTGCGTTTCGAAAGTTCTTTAAACGCAAGAGTTCGAGAAAAATTTGCAAAAGAATTACAAGAACATAACTAATTGTCTGTTAAGCTCATGTCGCATTGAGATAATTTCGCGGGTGAAGAAAGAAGAATGTTTGTGATGGTTTTAAGTTAAATTTACATCGGTTTTAATACTTTTTACGAAAAAACTAAGCGATGAAAGAATGCGTTTACCTGCACGTGTGAAACAGTAAAAACCCGAATTTCGTTTAAAAAATGTTCAAAATAGAAATCAATAAAATATTCATACATGTCACGTGGTGACGAGCTCTCAACAAAACATTCGCGATTTGAGCATTTGAGTTTGCAGCGAGTCCACGTGCGTATTTCTGTCATGTCAGATTGGAAGGTGGAAAACAATGAGGCACATCCGGTCGTTTAAATTCAATTCCATTTCAGGATGGAACGTGCAATGTCGGGAAATAAATTTAGAAAAAAATTATGTGCCATGATTTGCAGCTTCACAAAATCAAAAATGGAGTTAAAATAAAAAAAAGATAAAAGAGAGAGAGAGAGGGAGGGAGAAAGGGAATGGGATAGGGAGTGAAACCGCGGGAAAATATGAATAAGGAAGGAAGGAAGGAAGACGAAATTCTGGCGCATGAAAAAGTTTAAAGTAAAAACTTTCAAGTGCGTTTTGTAAAAAGAGCATCTCTTGTTTGTTTGGCATGGGAAGATGGACAGGAGAAGAAAGGAGGAGATTCCGTTGATTTGTTGAGCTGAGCGGAAGTAGTGCTCCAAAAAACTTTTTATTTTTAAAAGGTTTATTTAAAATAATTATATTTCATTTTTATAAGCGGCTTGAAATTTCTGTAGTTCTTTTCCTGTCTCTGTGTAGGTTCACTTTTAGGTGCAGTCTATAAATACAGGTCATCAAATATATAACAATAGCGATGAGAAATGCATACATACATACATACATACATACATACATACATACATACATACATACATACATACATACATACATACATACATACATACATACATACATACATACATACATACATACATACATACATACATACATACATACATACATACATACATACATACATACATACATACATACATACATACATACATACATACATACATACATACATACATACATACATACATACATACATACATACATACATACATACATACATACATACATACATACATACATACATACATACATACATACATACATACATACATACATACATTTTTTTTTTTTTTTTTTTTTTTTTTTTTTCTTATTATAGTTTATAGTCCTTTACACCAAGTGTTTTAAGACTGAATTGGCTGTATGTAGGAAGCACATAAGTACTTCCCGTCGTGGATCAAAGTTTGATCCTTTTAACTGTCCCTCCTCCTTTATCCAGGCTTGGGACTGGCTCGCAATTAGCGAGGCGGAGTTGACATACATACATACATACATACATACATACATACATACATACATACATTACCATATGTATGTATGTATGTATGTATGTATGTATGTATGTATGTATGTATGTATGTATGTATGTATGTATGTATGTATGTATGTATGTATGTATGTATGTATGTACGTACGTATGTATGTATGTATGTATGTATGTATGTATGTATGTATGTATGTATGTATGTATGTATGTATGTATGTATGTATGTATGTATGTATGTATGTATGTATGTATGTATGTATGTATGTATGTATGTATGTATGTGTTATAACTCTTTGCGAGCTTTCGTCGCCGAAGGTCTTCAGAAGAAGAACCTCTCATTTTTAGCGTTTCGGCCCTTTAACTTCTTGACGCTTTTAAGAGAGGTGGGCCCACGTCCGTTGATCAGGCGGACGCCCTTCGGCGAGAAAAATTTCCAAATTTCTAACTTGAAACACGAAAATTCAAAGTTCAGCAGAAAACGGTTCGAAACAAAACTTGAAATCGCCGGAACGATTATCGCTCAATGTAAACAAGGCTAAACCATTTCGTGTGCATCATGTAGCGCTTTCTTTTTCCTATTAGCGAAAATCCAAAAAGATGCAGCTTCAGCTGTCTGGGAGATCTCCTTGATGGCTCGAGTTTTTTCTCGGTTTGAAAAACCAAGAGCTTTCAGCAGTTTTAACATTGAGCTGCTAACCAACCCTCGAACGCCAACCTCGACTGCAAAAATTTCAGTCCTGAACCCTTTAGCATTCAAATCACATGCTAAATCCCTATATCTCTCCTCTTTGAAAATATTGCTAGATTCCATGTTACTTTCCCATGGCACAGAGAGTTCGATCAGGAGCATTGTCTTGGCCAAGTCAGAATATATAATTATATCCGGCTTTAAACCGCTAGATCTCACAGCTTCTGGAAATTTTCTTTCGCCATCCAAATCAGCCGAAACCGACCAATCGTCGGCAGCACCCATCACACATTCAAAGTCTCTAGTAGATCTGAACCTGTGGAACTTCAGATTGCCTTCTCTCAAAAAGTAGATTTTCCTTTTCTGCTGTATTCCTCTTGTTTTTGCTTTCTTACACGCTTCTTTGACGAAGTCAAGCAATTTTCGGAGTACTTGGTTATGGCGCCAAGTGTACCTCCCGTGTGAAAGTGAAAACGAACAACAGGAAAGAATGTGAATGAGAGTCTCCGATTGCCCACATAACATGCACGAATCCTCGTCTTTCAACTTCCATCTTCGAAGATTGCTGGATGACGGCAGTTGATCATAAACAGATCTAATCAAAAAAGACAAACGTAGTGGTGTGTATTGCCAAATGTCTTTCCAAGAAAGCGAACGCTGAACAGTATGTATGTATGTATGTATGTATGTATGTATGTATGTATGTATGTATGTATGTATGTATGTATGTATGTATGTATGTATGTATGTATGTATGTATGTATGTATGTATGTATGTATGTATGTATGTATGTATGTATGTATGTATGTATGTATGTATGTATGTATGTATGTATGTATATATATATGTATGTATGTATGTATGTATGTATGTACTGAAATAATAAATGTAAAGAAATTGTCTGCGACTACGACGGCCTGAAGATGTTGAGAGCTTGACTTTACGAGGCCACCAGCTGCTCCACCAACTGCATCATTGCGCGCATGTCCGACAATAAAATAGGAACTTGAACTTATCTTAAGATAAAACAATGAATTGTAGTTTTAAAAGCCGGATCTTATTGAATACATGTCCAAAAAATTTAAAAAAAAACAAATATTGGTTGAATAAAAATGTGTGCATCGTCACACGACAGTCAAACAAAAAATATTTCTCAGGTTCAAATCAAGAGAACTACATTCAAAAGTATTCATATTCGACTGGGAAAATTTATGTAAATAATATTTAAATGATACAGTTTTTCCTCACTAGATGCTCATGTGCGGTGTTCTATCCAGACGCCTTAGAGGGAAACTTTCTCTTTCCAAAATTTTCAAATTCTACCGAAAAAAATTTTAACATTTTTTCAAACCAATTTTGTGAAAAAGGTTGTTTTTGAATACCTTTCCGGCCATCAGCTATTTTGGTAAAATAAAATGAATAAGATTTTGGAGAACGTTTGGAAAAAGTACCAATGATTACTCCCCCCTACCCCAGGGTCATCGGCTATTTTTTAAGCAAACGTTTTAGCCTTTAGTAGGAAAAATATTTGTAATGTTTGGGTGTTTAAAACTCTTTAACCTACCCCACCCCAAAGTTTTGTAAAAAAATTTTCCCCCCTCTATTTTTTGAAATGACACCCCTGGCTCCTGCGCCCCTAATTTTCAATTTTTCCCTCAAAGTCAATTGTTCTGGATGAAGCACTGCTCATGCGGTTTCAAAACATAGAATTTTTTGACATGCTAGTTCACAAGTATATTTAAGTATTATATTTCACAACTGATTTAAGTGATATACTTCACCGAATGATCTTGAAAATGACTGAAAAAATAAAGTTAAACACACGGTCGAACCCACCTATCTCGACCTCGGTTAACTCGCCATCCCTCGTCCATATTGTTTCGAAGCAAAAGAACTCGTTGAAGTGACGGGAAAATCAAGCCTCGCAGATGATATCATGGAAGAGGCACAATAGTTAGTAATCGCTGTCCAGGAATTCCGAAGTTACTTAGACATCGATGGCGAATGAAGTCAAATCATTGTAGAAAGTGTTCAGTCAGCACAGGCCTACTCATCTGCATGCGGATATGACAAAGAACATGCGGATGAAGATTTGAAGCCAATCCCAACAGATGATGAATTGGTAGAAATGCTAATGAAAATTCGATGGTATGGTTCAATTGTAGGAGATGGAACAGTTTTAGGCGGCATAAATGATATTAAAGCATTTTCTAAAGGTAAAAAGTATCTTACAATGCATTTTAGACATCGCAGAGAAACCTCCAAATACATGGGAAGGTACATTCTCATTTATTAGAGCACATAAATAAGAATTTACTTTGACGGACATAAAGAAATTTCAAGCAAATGTTATTATATTGCTGTCGTATTGGTCCTGTTTTATTTAGTTGCAGTCTTGCAGTCTCCCTATTTGACAAAATTTGGTGCAGTGCTCCTCAATAATAAGCATAGAGTTATGCAACGATGGGTCCAGCTATCCAGTGCAGTCCAAGTTTTTTCACATTCTGGAAAATCGTTTGCCCCTCAGGAAAACTGTTGAATAAAGCTTTTGTAAATGATTACGCAATTAAAATGCAAATTTTAGCAACTCAGCAACCTTTTTCCTAAATGTGTAGTAAAATGTTATAAAAAATAGTGCTCATCCAATATTGTAAAAGTTTGTTTACTTTTGGGAAAATGTACGGAAAATGGTAATACTCCCACCCCGGTCTGTGAATTTTTGGTAGAAAAGTTGCTTTGCGTTTAGCCTCTATGCTCCTATGGGAGAATGGGAACTCTACGCTTATACTGATTTCTTTTTATTATAATAGTTTATAGTCCTTTACACCAGATGTTTAAGACTGAAATAGCTGTATGTAGGAAGTACCTAAGTAATTCTTGTCGTGGATCATAATTTGATCCTTTTAACTTTTCCCTCCTCCTTTCTCCAGGCTTGGGACTAGCAAGGCGGAGTTTTTACTGATTTCAACTGTTTGCAATTTTAGCAGCGTTGTTCTTGTTGCAGCGCATCTCTTGCTTGTGAACATTTTCTCAACCAAAAGTTACAAACCATTTTAAAGCTTGTGTTCTAGTGCCTTTGTCAATCGAATCGAGTTGCAGATAATTTGCAGGTTCTTTGTTACAATTTTAAAATTTAAAAATCATGGTTTTTATATTTCAATTGAAGTGGCATGCAGGGCATTTTAATTCAAATGGTTTTTTATGGCTTTTCATTCAAACTCACAATGCAAATATCCTCATTGAATTGAAATTATTTATAAAAATGTACAATGATAATACATGATGGTTAGAAAGCCTGAATTTGGCCTTGTTATGCAATTCAATTTTTTTTCGTTTTTAAACTATTTTTATGCACGACACTAGTAAACAAGTGAGCAGTTACAAATCAGAGCTGCAAAGCTTAATATGTAAGCTGGTGCTTGAGAGAGCCTTTCCTTTAAAAGCTGGTAGATCAGACTCCAAAGAAGTTTAATACAACTAATAATCTAATCTGAAGTAGCTAGTTTCGAGAAAATTTGTACAGCATTTCTTAGCAAACATCATTCAAAAAATTGTTATAAATTAATATATTTCCCCGATGATTTTTTTCAAAACAAATTAACAAGACGGTAAGTGGTTAGAATATCGATTATCTAGTTGGAAATTTTGTTTTTAATATTTACTCCAGGCTGTACAGAAGTAAAATTAGCGGCGACAAATGTGTTTTTTATAGTTTTTTTTTTTTAAATAGACACGCGATCTAAGCAGAGTAAATGCGACGATGTTGTGTTAAGTGCACGATTGAGCCACCTACATGCGCCGAACAATAAGAAGTATTACACAACGCAGCGGTCCAAGGCGCCAATGTAAACTCGATGTCAGCGTGAGGTCTGTCGCGATCGCTAGGTGGCCTCCTCTTTCAACAACCAGGTGACGCTCTGTGCTGATCAGCTCACGTTCTGCTTTCTGCTAATGGCGAGGGCAAGTAAGTTGTCCCCTCTATCGACGTCACCATGGTAACGTATGTGATGGAAGTCTTCTTGATTTTAAAGCTGGATGTCACTAAGAAGCAATCTGGTTCGAATCAGCAGATGGAACAGTTGTGTTATTCGTGCGTCATTTTATACACCCGTGTTTGCCTCATCTGTTTATAGAATTTTTCTTAATGATTTATTTTCAATAATTGAGTTTAGAAACTTATCATGGAAAAGTGGAATCATTGTTATCTGTGATTACGTGAACATCAATAGACCGAAAAGTGTACAGAAATTGTCCTCATTTTTATTACTTTCAATAAATTGTAAAACCATTCCAGAAGAGACGGAATACGATTGTCAATATCGTAGCCTTGGTGTCAGAATTGGGATTTGAAAGGAATGGGTTTGCAGTTACTTGAAGAACTTTCCATTGCTGATTTGAAGCAGAAGCTAAGAAAACGGGGGCTGAACGCTAAGTGGGTAAAGCCCGAGCTCGTGGACCGCTTTCGGACGTCATTGGAGGACAATGGGTTTGACCCAGAAGAATACGAGTTTGATACAAATGAGGAGTTGACAAACTTGATACGAAAAATAACGAAAAAAAGCAGTACAGGAGAGACTGGAAAAGGAGAACAAATCAGCTATGAACATGTCTTATTGTCTTGTGCGAAAGACCACCTTCATTGTCGAGGAACATGTTGACCATAAAACGTGCATTCACTCTCGCTACGTTGCTGGTTAAGAAATGATGACAATAAAAGTGATTGTGAATAAAAGCTAAATTCAGTTAAGATTTCAAATTGATTTTTAAATTTACAATATGAAATTTTTTTCAAAAATTGAACATAATGCATATTTATGTGATTAATCATGATTAATTTTTGCGAACAATGGATTAATCGCTTGCGAATTAAAAATTTTAATCGATTCACAGCTCTAATAAAAACGTTTACACCGATACATACACACATATACGCCCTTTGTATTTTGTAGATAATGCAGTGATTATTACGTTAACGCGACCCGTGTACCAAATACATTTTAAACTGGTCGTGATAAAGACACAGATTATACTGATGAAATCCAAATCTTGTTTTGTTATGTATTTTAATATACAATTAATTTCACTTTTGCATATTAATACAATTTAAAATATTTTTAATAAAAAAAAACTATTTTGGCTCGACCCGACTTTTCATAGGAGGGTACGAAATTACAGACACGACATTACTCGTGGACATCTCTGATATACTAATGTCATTATATGCATACATAAATGTCATTCTATCTACGAACATTGGACATATCAGTCATTGTGTACGTACGAGCATGTACTGTACGTAATTATGTACGCATGCACATGTAGGTACGTTAATTTGTACGAATGCACGTGTACGTCCTTTTGTACGCATGCACATTTACGTCATTTTGTACGCATGTACATGTACGTCATTTGGTACGCATGTATGTTTATGTCATTTTGTACGCATGCACGTGTACGTCATTTTGTACGCACGCACATGTACGTCATTTTGTAAGGCAATATGTACAGACTTCGTATACAGAAGTCATGATATGTACACCGATGACAAAACATCCCTACGGTAGGAATCCGTACAGGATTGAAGAATATTGAAGATACATAAGAAAGTGAAAGCCCCAGGGTGAATTCACTTTCCCAATCACCCAGTCGTCCACTCCATTGCCTGAGTTCAACCGGTTGGAACGGCACTTTCCACCTCGACGCTGGCACTCATGCGTTACCGATCCACTTATGGCGGTGCCTTTCAAGCGTCCTATCCAATGCTGACTGAACACCTGACGCTTCTTAATAACACAGCAGCACAGGCACAGGCTAACTTCCACTGGACGTGAGAAACTATAACGGTGTGCGCACTTGAGGAAGATGGAAGGAAGGAAGGACAGACAGATGGACGGTAGAGATGGACGGATAGACAAACTGACGGACAGATGTACGAATAAACGGACGGACAGACATATGGACAGACGGATGGATGGATGGATGGATGGATGGATGGATGGATGGATGGATGGATGGATGGATGGATGGATGGATGGATGGATGGATGGATGGATGGATGGATGGATGGATGGATGGATGGATGGATGGATGGATGGATGGATGGATGGATGGATGGATGGATGGATGGATGGATGGATGGATGGATGGATGGATGGATGGATGGATGGATGGATGGATGGATGGATGGATGGATGGATGGATGGATGGATGGATGGATGGATGGATGGATGGATGGATGGATGGATGGATGGATGGATGGATGGATGGATGGATGGATGGATGGATGGATGGATGGACGGACGGACGGACGGACGGACGGACGGACGGACGGACGGACGGACGGACGGACGGACGGACGGACGGACGGACGGACGGACGGACGGACGGACGGACGGACGGACGGACGGACGGACGGACGGACGGATGGATGGATGGATGGATGGATGGATGGATTGATCGTCACAGATTTTTCAGGAGAAGTCTAGAAAAACTCACGCAAACTTTTTTAGACTTATTTGCTTAAGTTATTCACGGCAACTGGCTCCCATTGGCTGTCTGTTGCGAAAAGCATGTCCATATTTATCACGTTCATTTACAATGACGTGTGGAAAAAGAAGAATTTGTGTTGAATGAAGGTTGTACAATACACGTGTACTTAAGTGTACTACTGTGTACAGAGTATTGTTGAAAGGTGTACAGTTGTACAGAATGTTACTATGAGACGTACAAGTTTACATAAAGCTACAAATTTTGTAAGTGTGCAAAATGTCGTTACGAACTGTTTATGTGTACCAACAGTGTTTTTTGTGAAATGTTCACTAAAGTCACGTTGATGTGCACTGAAGAGTGATTTCGTAAAAGTACAACAACGCATTCATACGTACTCAAGTAAAAGTACAACAAAGCATTCATACGTACTCAAGTAAAGACTTTTCCGGTGTAAACTTAATTACATTCGCGTCAAACGCTCGAACGCACAACCTCGTTTTATAACAAACTGCAAACTTATATTTTATATTGCATACTATGCATACATTCAGTAACTCAGTATTACAGAGGAACCTGCTTTCTTGCTTAAACAAATGTTCAATAGAAAATTTCGTCAATATGTAGAGCTATGGATTGTGAATTGTGGTACAAGTTTTATAAATGTTGCATTTAAGATAATAAATGTATTAATATCTTCATTCTTGCAAGATGATGAAAAGTTGAATAAAACTATCTTCTCTCGTTTTTAAAGTAACAACAGCATCAGATTTAGTCGATGATCTTTATGGTAGCATTGAATTGCATGCTTACAGTTCAGGTTTTATAGAATAAAATTTAAACACAGCATAGCATAGTTGTCATATCACAAACACATACACACGTATAAACACATGCACAAACACATACACACGTATAAACACATGCACACACACATAAACACATGCACACACACATAAACACATACACACGTATAATCACATGCACGGACACATAAACACATACACACGTATAAACACATGCACACACACATATAAACACATACACACGTATAAACACATGCACACACACATATAAACACATGCACACACACACATATAAACACATACACACGTATAAACACATGCACGCAAATACTCACACGCTTACATGAAGACACTGGCGCTAAACTCAATGAAACAAAACGTAAACAACCAAATGGAATGCCGCGACGTTGGAAGAAGAGAAACTGGGAAAATGGAAAAGATCATTGGCGGTGGATGGATGGACGGACGGAAGATACGCAGTAGAATGAATGAATGCGAAGGAGTGAATGAATGGCTGGAATTTTGGATCGAAACAGATGAAGACAGCAAAAAAAGAAGAATACAGAGTAAAACTATGGAGCGAAAGAAAGAAAGAGAAATGAAAGAATGAAGGCGAAGGGAACGAACCCGGTCAATAACTCAGCCGACCAGATCAACTTTTGCCAGACCGTGCGAGGCCGGCTCATTTGATTGACACCTGTCAATCAAAACTGCCGACAGAAGAAGATGAATCGACTGCCGGGCGTGGCTTGCAGCAAGAGGCGTGGTCTGCGGTCGATGACTGACAGGCGGCTATCGATCTTCATCTTTCTCTTCAGTATGGATGGCCGTGTTGTTGTCGAGCATCGAGTTTACGGACGTACGTAGGTAAGGACGGCCTGGACGGATAGATAGATGGATGGATGGATGGCTGGATCGCTTCACACTGATGGCTTTACAGTCTCGAGTTTTATGATTTCAAGTCGTTTTCCTTGAGAGAGAGAGAAAGAAAGAGGTTGGTGGAAAAATGTCTTCTTCATCTTGTTGCTTTTAAGTCATAATATTGTTTTGTCCGTCTTGTTGTTGCAGTTTTATTGTTCATCGTGGTCGTCGTTGTTGTTTGATGGGTTTTTACTGGAATGTTGTGTTGGTGGTCTTGAATTTATTATGAACGATGAGATCAATCAGTTTCAAGTTATTATTATGGCTTATTTCTTCATAAGACGTGCCTGATGTCTTCTTTTATGTTCTCCCATAAAATTTCCTTCCAAAATTTATAAAAAAAGTTTTTTTATCGACTTCTGCTTGGCTGGGACTTTTGTGGAAGTTTTCGATCAGACAAACAATACTGAAGTACTTTAATTAATTAATGTATTTTCATTACTTTTATATATATTGGATTATTTATAAAGTTCGTTCACGTTTTAATGTTTTGTATTTTAATGCAAGGATTACCTCTTATTGAAAAGCTGGGAACAGCAGAGAAATTACGATCCACAACGACACTTAAATTGGACTACTTATTACTTACTACTTACTACTTAAGTACTACTAACTACTACCACAACTGTACCAACATACAAAGATAAAATCGTACTATCTTGGATACTTCCAACTGCTGTGAATTGCAGCGAATAATTTAAAGTAAACTTTAATTGAAATTTGGACGCCGTTCTTTATTGGATTAAAATTTGAAAATATTCGTCCTGGGTCGGGGAAGTTAAACAGTTTTCAACCACATTGAACCATTTCTTCATTATAAGTGAAGGACGTTCCCATTGCAAGATGTCACAAAGGGTCAGTTGTTTACATTTTCATTCCGTAAGGAATTTTATTTAGAGTTTAAGAAAAATTAACTTGTTGTTATGTTTGTAAATAAAATAATAGAATTATGATGTTAATGTTTCTTATCTAAAATTATAACAAAGACTTGGGAAATGTTGAACATCAACCTTAAAAACAACATCAACATAATCCACTGAGTTGTGAAGATATTAAAAAAACTCTGTCTAGGGTTTGCAGCTTCTTTCTTATCATTACGAGACAAAGGATGATATGATAAGATGTGATAAGATGTGATAAGATGGTAAGCTTTATGACGAATGTTTTGACGGCGGGAACTTTTTGAGTCTAAAAAAAGTTTTCTCTCTAAATATTCTTAATTCTTACATGATAATGAAACTCTGTGCTATATAGATGTAACATGAAAATATTATGGAAAATTATAAATTAATATATAAACAATAGATAATAAGATTTATTATTTCTTATATAGATTAATATAGAAATATTAAACATTAAAAACGAGTAATTTAATAATATAAATTAATATAAAAATAGCAGAATTTAAAAAAATGTTAATTTGTTAATAAATAATATTTAACAATTGTAGAAATTATGAATTTATTGCTTTAATAATATTCTTATATGAATTAATTAAAACCGATTCTTCTTTGTTGAAGATTCTCCATTAACGTTTAATTTGGATTGGAATTGAAATAAGAAAGGAAACGATAAATTTGATGAACGAATAGGACAGATGTTGCTTATTTGCTTATATTTTCACTTTATAACCCATCAAAAAATAAAATAATTGTGTATATATATATATATATATATATATATATATATATATATATATATATATATATATATATATATATATATATATATATATATATATATATATATATATATATATATATTATTTATTTTATTTTATTTTATTTTATTTTATTTTATTTTATTTTTAAGAAAACGTTTAAAAAAACTAATGTTCTTAATGGGCGATAGAGAACAATTTGAAAGACACGTTGGATGAATCGACCAAACATTGGTACGATAACGATTACAAGGGATTAAATGGTATTAACTTCAAACTTGTGTGTGTGTCATATAGCAATTAAATGAAATCTATTCCCCATTGATACAACTGTCTCATGCCTAATACGAACTGCGTACTTTCGTGTTGTTTACAACTATCGAGTGGTGACGTAACATCATCCAATCTAGGTAAGATACAGGTGAATGTAAGTTTTTGCATCGTGCTGTAAGTTGTGTAAGTTTGCCAAGCGTGCGAAAAATCGTTCGAGCTTTTGTTGCGTCACTTATTATTATTATTAATCTTATTATTCTGACTGGCTTGTAACAGGATAGGACTGTTACTATTGGCTGCCTGGTACGGAATACATTTGAAAAAGCTTACAAAATCCAATAATGTACAAAGGCTTTGCTTGCATTTAAAAGTTCCTTGCTTCTGTAAGCTAGAAGTAATGACAGGTGCTATGTAGTTGCAAGCAGGGGGTACTTATATGTACTTAAAAGTTTTAAGCCCAAACATGGGGATATGTTAATCATCGAAAATGTTTAATAAGATTTATATTTCTGAAAACCAGTACTTTTTTGGTTCATTTGTTATTTTCTCGTAAAAGATGAAAACAATCAAAGATCCCTACTTTTGCATCGATAACATTTCAAAAGAAGTTGTGGGTAGGTAGGTAGATAGGTAGGTAGGTAGGTAGGCAGGTAGGTAGGTAGGTAGGCAGGTAGGTAGGTAGATAGGACAAGCAACTCAGCAAAACGAGCGCGCATTTGCTCCTGACCAATCAGAGACGACCTCATTACAATATTAAGAAAAATATCTTTTGTTATTGTTTTGATTCTCCGGAGCAAATGCGCACTCGTGTTAATATTTGAAATAAATTATATTTATCAAAATATATATAGACCATTACAATAAAATTCTTCAAGTATTATCTACTATAGACCTGTGACTTGGTTAATTAACTAATTAATTAATTAATACTCAGATTGGAGTAAAAACTTTAAAGTTTGAACTTTGAACAAGTTTGGCTGACCAAAAAAGCAATAGAAACAATAATTATAATTATTATTATTATATAACGTATAATTACATCAAAACTTCATCAAAGCTACGAAAAAAATGCTTGAGTAAAAATGAAAACGTCACAATGAAAACACCAAATCTGAAAAATGACGAAAATTAAGTAATTAAAACATGAATAAATGCTTGAGTAAAAATGAAAACATAGAAACACTAACGACTTGTTTGGAAAAATAATAATAATTTACATATACTTGCATTCAAACATCATTAACCCCTCAAAATGAAAAACACTATCAATCAACTAATAACAATCAATGTATCTAAAATTGGTGAGTTAATACTTTTAGAAACACAAATTCAAAGCAAAAATTAAGTAATTGAAACATACAAAAATGTTTTAGTTTAAATGAGAACATTCATACCCAATAGATCTAAAAAATGGTGAGTTAATACTTTTATAAACACAAGTTCAAAGCACAAATTAAGTAATTGAAACATACAAAAATGTTTTAGTTTAAATGAGAACATTCATACCCAATAGATCTAAAAAATGGTGAGTTAATACTTTTATAAACACAAGTTCAAAGCACAAATTAAGTAATTGAAACATACAAAAATGTTTTAGTTTAAATGAGAACATTCATACCCAATAGATCTAAAAAATGGTGAGTTAATACTTTTATAAACACAAGTTCAAAGCACAAATTAAGTAATTGAAACATACAAAAATGTTTTAGTTTAAATGAGAACATTCATACCCAATAGATCTAAAAAATGGTGAGTTAATACTTTTATAAACACAAGTTCAAAGCACAAATTAAGTAATTGAAACATACAAAAATGTTTTAGTTTAAATGAGAACATTCATACCCAATAGATCTAAAAAATGGTGAGTTAATACTTTTATAAACACAAGTTCAAAGCACAAATTAAGTAATTGAAACATACAAAAATGTTTTAGTTTAAATGAGAACATTCATACCCAATAGATCTAAAAAATGGTGAGTTAATACTTTTATAAACACAAGTTCAAAGCACAAATTAAGTAATTGAAACATACAAAAATGTTTTAGTTTAAATGAGAACATTCATACCCAATAGATCTAAAAAATGGTGAGTTAATACTTTTATAAACACAAGTTCAAAGCACAAATTAAGTAATTGAAACATACAAAAATGTTTTAGTTTAAATGAGAACATTCATACCCAATAGATCTAAAAAATGGTGAGTTAATACTTTTATAAACACAAGTTCAAAGCACAAATTAAGTAATTGAAACATAAAAAAATGTTTGAGTTTAAATGAAAACATTCATACACTAACAACTAGTGTGGAAAAATTATCATACTCTTAATAGCTGAGTTCAAAAGTTATCAAGTCACTGGGAAGACTGATCTGTATTGTTAGAAGAAACAATATCAACGTTTCGACCAATTGTTTCGAAAATAATCGCATTTTCTTTGTCATCAGGCTTACAAATTCTTTCCTCCAGTTTTCTTTTTGTGGCTTTCTTTGTTGAGACAAAGTAACGCTTCTGAGGTGTAATTTTTTTATTAACTGGCTGACATGGCTCCTTTTGCAGACATAACTGATTTTTACTTTCGACCGCCTTAATTAGGGATTGAATGCGAGTCAGTTGTTCGAACACAAGAGCAGAAATCTCAAAACTTTCATCCATTTTTTCACAAATTTTTGACCAACATTCTTTGGACATCTCAACATAATTCTGCTTATCATCTTGCTTTTTGCTCGACCGAAAATGTTGTAAAATTTCTTCGGTTTCATTCAGTTCTACTTTTTCCTTTCTGGCTAAAACAGCTTCCTTATGTTCTACACCATCAAGTTGTGTTGCAGATTCAACATGTTCTTCTTCAATTGCATTAAAAAAAATTTTCTTATCAGAGATAACTGGTTTGCAAGATGCCACAACTGAATGTACATGCTTGCAAATAGTATTGTGCAGTCCAGCATCGACACAACTGCACGTAAATGTGTGTACACATATGCCACATGGTCCACAACGCAGAGGACATTGTGGGGTGTCATGAGGAACTCCAGGACTTTGTTCAACTATATACACATCACCTGGTTTTTTCCCCTGAACTGCATATAAAATGTTTGGCTCAATTATTTGTATTTTAGATGGATCGCTCTGAACACCCCTTTGGTGTTTAATTCTAATTCCACGAAGATGTCGAGTCCATTTGCCCTTGTTAATTTTTAAAAGACGGTCGTTCATCTTAGATTTCATTAAACGCACCAATGCATGAATGCATTTGTCCATGCGTTTAATTTTTCTGCCATTCATATGAACATGCTTCAGAACTCTGTGCAAAGCCTCTAAGTGCATATTATGATGAGTATGCAACCCAAGCCTGTAGCACAGTGCCCAAAGACGAGGTCTGCTGGCATACTCTCTGGCAAAGTAAGCAGCAAATTGATCAACCTTTGGATCCATCAGAGCATTGTCCATAAATTGCCTCAGTTTCAACTGGAAAATATCAGGATTCGGGATGTCCATTAGCACACGTAATGTCTTGTAGACTGTTGCTTTTAGAAGCCCATCTCCTTTTATTTTCCGTAGATTCCTCCGCCACGCCCTATCCACATGCCATGTGCACAAAAGACGGTGAGCCGGTATACCCATCACATCACACCATGCATTGAAATAAACTTCGGTGTCATCCGTCATGAGAGTTGCTTGTGCCAATGGTTGTCCAACACATTGCTTGCAGATAGTCAGAAATACTTTCATTGACAACTCATTCACACGATTACTGAAGCAGAAACAGGCTGGGAATCCTTCGCCATGCTCATCAATCAGCATGATTGTTGTCAGCTGGTAATCGTATGAATTTGTCCCGTGTGTCGAATCCATTGCCACTTCTTTAAGTGGTTGGTACAGTTGCTTGAGCCCTGCTATCTGTGACTCACTCATAATAACCAGCAGAAAGTCATCAGCTGCCAGCCCCCAAACATCATCAGATTCTCCTTGGAATTTTACATAACGTACCATACACCTATCTCCATCTAACCTATTATGCTCAATCCATGCAGCAACACTGTCTGCATCATTTCTGCTGTATACGATTCCTCTAGTCAAATTAAAGTCACGAACAACATTGTGAAGATCCTTTTTTGACGTAAAATGCAATCGTGATACAGAATCATTTTCGCCACTCAACTGAACCCGATCAATAACATCCTCAAATGGCATTCCAACTGCGAGCAATCCAGCAATTTCTGACCGCTGGTCACGTGTTAGCTGTTGATGTGCTACATCTAACTGATGGCCCACATGGTCAGGAGAAAATCTGACATTGACACATCCTAAAAAAAAAAACACAATATAGAGATTCAGTTCTAGCCATTAAGAATAATGTAAGAGATACTAAGCATTTAAAACATTCAACAAAAATCTAACTCTATTTGGCATAATTAAAAGATAAAAAAAAATAAATAATTGTAATGGATATTTATAAACTTTGAGTCTATGACAAAATTAAGCAATGCCATATTTTTTTAAATTTTCTACACAAAATTAATTATTTTCTTAAAAAAAGTATAATTGTTGATTTTTGAATCTGGTTTGAAATGTTTTTATTAGTAAGAATGTTCATATCTGTAATTTTATTTACCCTTTCATCAATAATGACTTAAATAAATTTTGATCAATTTCGGCACAACCAATCACACATACTCTAGCACATCACATAATCTGCTGACCTGACTGCTGTATGCGCACACGAATGGCTGCAGGGCACAGTGAACCAATTTTGCAGGAGCCCTGAACTTTAAGATGTCTGATACCACGACCTCTTGGTTTATATGAACCACTACGATGGCAGATGTAGTCACGTATAATGACAGATCCAAATACTTTGTCTTTTCGACACTTCACAAATGAGGATTTTGTTGAAGTCTCAAGTTGGTTTTTCCACTTAAAAAACTCTGAAAAATTAACATCATTCTAATTAAAATTTGATTTTATAATATTGTGCAGTTTTCTGCATACCTTCCATATAAATTGTAATAAACAATTACAACAAATTGTAAAAAAGCATAAGTTCATGATTTTTCTTTATGGTCACTATCAAAATGCAGATCTAGGTATTATGAAACAATGTCTGCTTTTTGTCTGTGAACACTTTTTAAGGATTATAAGAGACCATAATTCAAATTAGAACCACAGCTCACTGAATAATTAAGCACTAAACAGTTAAGTTTCGTTAAGTTAGATAACTAGAAGGCATTTACCTGAAACATTGATGAACTCAAACTTCTCAACAACAGTGACAGCTCGAGACTGTTTTGTGGTTTGATGTTGATGTTTTCTTCGCTTGTGGCTGTACAAGCTGCTCCGACAATTAAACTTGGCTTTACAAACATTACAGACTATGTTTAATTTGGCAGAAGGAGGAGTAGAAGGTATAGTAGACAAGCAACTCCGCAAAACGAGTATCCATTTGCTCCTGACCAATCCTCATTACAATATTAAGAAAAATATCTTTTGTTATTGTTTTGATTCTCCGGAGCAAATGCGCACTCGTGTTAATATTTGAAATAAATTATATTTATCAAAATATATATAGGTAGGTAGGTAGGTAGGTAGGTAAGGTGTCTATTAAGATGAGGTGGGGTTACAAGTTGTTATAAACTATTTTAATAAAACAAAAGCACTGAGCATTCAATCGGGATTAAAGAGAATTAATGAGAACAAAATGAATGAGATATTAATGGAGCTCAACGTGATATTAAAAGAACTAAATGTAATATTAAAAGGATAGAAATCCTACATGGCTTTATCAGACCTGAAGTACCTGTTTAAATATAACCTTATCACCTCGACCACGCCTCCTCCCTCTTTTCCCTCCTCATCCTTATCAACGACCTCATTTCATTCTCTTTTGTTTTAAAATTGCATTCCACTTTTCATTTGTAAACAAATTAGCCGATCACGTGGCCGAGTTTTGAAGCGCCACAATTTCTCATCAGACGTTGTTACCATGGTTACCGGGTTACTTGAGGTTACCCGCACCCGGATGTTGAGTCATATTTCAAATTAGAGAAGACGTTCATTTAAGACATAAATAAGTTGAAAAGATTATTTCTATCTTTGAAACAAATCGACAGATTTCCGTCGAGTTCAGTCGTAAATATTAATTAATTTTCTGTGTTAACTGGTATCATCATCACCACCACCAATCGTCAACTGTGATGATCTTGAAACGTCCGGGCCGCGAAGAATCGGTCAGTGAAGTACCCTAGTACATATGTATATATGTATATGTATATGTATATGTAAGATAAGCAAGAGTAATAAAAATATTCGATGGACATTGTGTTTAAGGGTTGTAGGCCTCATCATGAACCGTCATTCATAGTAACAAGATGTTAGATGTCATTGATGAACTAGTGAAAGTACGAAACCCTTAAAGTCGTTTTTTGAAGATCGGGGTGTTGGTGATGATGATGATGACGATGATGATGGTGGTGGTGGTGATGATGATGATGATGATGGTGGTGGTGGTGGTGATGATGATGATTATGGTGGTGGTGATGATGATGATGGTGGTGGTGGTGGTGATTGAGATGCGAACTAATGGAGAGTAAGAGGAGGAAGAATACATGGAAGAATACATGGAAGAATACATGGAAGAATACATGGAAGAATACATGGAGGAATACATGGAAGAATACATGGAAGAATACATGGAAGAATACATGGAAGAATACATGGAAGAATACATGGAAGAATACATGGAAGAATACATGGAGGCAGACTGCCAGGCTGCATAATAGGTGGACGTGCGTCTATGAAAACCAGCCGTGGCTTAGCTCAGGCAAAATTGAATGGAAAGATTAATGATTCCCTGCCCGCGTAGTATACTCCTCACTTATGACGTCATAAGGGTGAGTTTGTTTGTTTGTATGCGTATGTGCTGCTTCTTATTTGTCTCTCCATCTGCGTATGTGAGTGTTGGTGTGTAAGTTTGTGATGCTGTTTGTTTCACAAATGTTTCCGAAAGAGTTCAGTTTGCTGTGCGATAGCGACGTGGTTGGTATCGCAATAATATTTTGACCGTAATGCAAGTTCGTTTAGTTTTTTTATGCAAAATATGAGCCGTGTTTTGAGAGAAAGATTGTGTCAGTCGGCGGCGGAGAGATACGCAGAAGTAGAGAAGAAATAAAATAAAGAGAGAAGGAAGGGGAGAGAGAGAAATGAAAGAGAAAAAGAGAGAAGTTATAGTAAGTACACATGCAACCTAGTTTTCAAAACTAATTTACATCTTTGTTTTGCGCAACAAATCATCATTCGACTCAGAGAATAAAGCACCAAGAGTTGTCCGAATACTTTTGTAATTCTCTTTTTGTATTGGTTTACTGTATTTGTATTTGTGTGCATTTGGGTTTTTGTGTATATGTGCGTGTTATATTTGTGTACACGTGGTCATTTGTGGTCATTTGTGTGCACTTATGTATTTCTGTTTGGGTAAGTGATGTGTACTTATAAATGTATATATCATGAGCACCCACCGGAATGTTTGCAGGGGGACAAGCTTCCCCTCTTTTCTCATCTTCTCACTCCCGTATCTTTTTTCTCCCCAAAATTGAGCCACAGGATTTTTTTTAATTTTTACTTGAAATTGGGTATATTAAGTACAATTTCCAGTTCACTTTATTTCATTTAACATCATAATAAAAATTTAAAAAAAAATAGGCTAACAAACACAAAAATGACTTAAATATCTCAGACACCATCAAACTCTCCGTCTGTTAAATTAATTAATTATAATTAATATATCATGTATTAAATATAATATATCATGTATTAAATATAATATATCATGTATTAAATATAATATATCATGTATTAAATATAATATATCATGTATTAAATATAATATATCATGTATTAAATATAATATATCATGTATTAAATATAATATATCATGTATTAAATATAATATATCATGTATTAAATATAATATATCATGTATTAAATATAATATATCATGTATTAAATATAATATATCATGTATTAAATATAATATATCATGTATTAAATATAATATATCATGTATTAAATATAATATATCATGTATTAAATATAATATATCATATGAATTAATGTTAATAAGTCTCTTTTTAAATGTTTATTTTTATTAACTGCTTAAAACTGTCGTAGCTCATTGTCTGGTTTGAGCCTTAAAAAGAAATGTAAGTTTTTTGAGAAATATTATAGTACTTTGCTAAGATATTGTTTGTGTAATATTTGAAATTTGGTTTCTGTAGACACTATCCGTGTATAACGCAAACCCAAAAAGTTTGTCATCTCTTACAGTTGACCGCATCCTTGCTTTCACTGTTCGTGGTGCTGTGAATTTTTCAATTGGGCAATAAGGAAAGCCATTTGAATTATTGAATAAGGACTGGTATATTACAAATTCTCATTAAAAGATATGACACCTATTTCAGAGTATGAAGCATCATTGTCGTCAATATGACATGTGTGCCTTTATCAACTGATCTTTGATTTCTAACTTCTGTGCAATTAATCCTGTTGAGAAAATTCTGAACAATCTTCTACCATTTTATTTTACTTTGATATGATGACAGATTGTCACCTGATGCTTCCCAAGGCTAAGGACAACTTAACTGGAAAACTCACTGCCAGTGACGGGGTTATCACCCCCGAATCCTCTGGTCAGGGCCCTAGGTTTATAGTATTCATTACTATTTGTAATTTAACTGTGCCAATATAGAGCTCATATCAGTGATATCAAGCAGTCACTTTGTAATTTGAAATGTTGGTAGCCTAAGTTAACTAATGAACCCAGGCTCGCATTTTGAGTTCTTAAGCAAATATTTCACTACTCACCAGTCGTGGATAGATAGTTGAGTACCTTTAAGCCTTTAAAATAGTTGGATAGATAGTTGAGTACCTTTAAGCCTTTAAAATTGTTGGATAAATAGTTGGGTACCTTTAAGCCTTTAAAATTGTTTTCTGGAAATAAAGCACAATTACAGTCCATCTTTCCTCGGTCATCAGCCAATCTCAGAGAAAAAGTTAGATAGCTTTTAAAACGATTTTCTGAAAATAAGGTACGACAACCAATAGTCATTTATCAGTAAAGTTTTTTGGAGGACCACTCACACAATAGCCCCAACATTGCTTATATTTGTACATGAACTTATTAACTAATACGTAGCTAGTTGTATATGAGTACATATGTGGAGTTATATTGTGTAAATGTGTGTACATATGTGGAGTTATATTGTGTAAATGTGTGTACATACGTGTAGTTATATTGTGTAAATGTGTGTACATATGTGTAGTTATATTGGGTAAATGTGTGTAGTTATATTGTGTACTTATGTGTAGTTATATTGTGTACATATGTGTAGTTATATTGGGTAAATGTGTGTAGTTATATTGTGTACTTATGCGTAGTTATATTGTGTACTTATGTGTAGTTAAATTGTGTACATATGTTAGTTATATTGTGTACACTGTACATGTATGGTTTCGTTGTGCATATTATTTATGAACATTTGCATGTTTTTATATTGTTTGTAGGCTTATGTTTCTGATTGCGTATATTCTAAAGATTTAAGTAGTTTTTGTACTTAAATCAACATATATTGTTAATGCTTCAACTTATTGAAATATTTTTATAAAGCTAATTATGAATCTGAAATTTTTTAGAAACATTAAAAATTGATAATAACAAAAAGAATGAAAAGATAGAAAAGTTCGGAAAGCCACACTGCTCGAAAGTTTGGCGGGTAATAAATCAGTGACGCTTGAAGTTGTGTGGCAAAAAAATTAACTCAATTCATCTGAGTTTCTCTCTTTATTGTTTACATTCATCCGTCCGTCCATCCATACATACAATTCGCCGTCCGCCCATCCATACAAATCTCCGTCCGTCCATCCATCCGTCCATGCAAATCCCCGTCCATCCATCCGTCCATACAAATCCCCGTCCGTCCACTTAAAAATAACGTTTCAATACAATTTTTCTTTAAAAATTTTAAATTATTATGAAACAAAGATAATTAATTTGTTGACTTTAAATATGCACAACAATTCTGTTTTAATTCATAAATAAAAAAAACGTTCAGACTTGATTAGATGATTAATATGCATGCAATGTAATGCATAACTTTATATGAAATTTTAAACTTATGTTTATTAAAATTGTGTTGCTGGAAAAGAATGCATCGGCCAATCCTGCGAGTATGTTGTAATTGGAACCGGTGAAGTGTGTGTGTGTGTGTGTGTGTGTGTGTGTACGTGGAAAGAAGTCAAAGAACACACGTACGTACACTCTCACATCCATTCACACATGCACAAGCACGCAAACCTTTCAATAATGCATTCTTCAATTCATAAACAAGTAGAGAAACATACACAGACATATACATCTCTCCCTTTTCCTTTCTTTCTATCTCTTTTTCTATTTCTCTCTCTCTCTCTCTCTCTTTCTTTCTCTCTCTCTTTCTCTCTCTACCGTCTCTAACATGTTGTTTCTTTCTCTCACCGTCTCCCCCTTCGCTCCTTCTTTAAAAGTTTGCAAGTCCAGGTTTAAAATGATGTATGAGCCGCTAGCAAAGAAAAGCAAAAGTGTAAGAAAGAAAGAGAGAAAAGGAGTAGAAAAATAGAGTAAAGAAAATTATATATGAGAAGGAGAGAGAGAGAATGAGAGAGAGCGAGAGAGAGAGAGAGAGAGAGAGAGAGAGAGAGAGAGAGAGGAGTTGTTTCCTTCGTAACATTTGTTTATAATTTAAACTAACTCATTACGGCTAATGAGCCGCGTGCTTTTTCTTTGATTGCTTTTCATGCTTGTCTGTATTTCTTAGACTTTATAAATATTTGTAGGTATTTATAATTATTTATATATATTTGTAGGTATTTATAATTATTTATATATATTTGTAGGTATTTGTAAGTATTTGTAGGTATTTATAGTTATTTGTAAGTATCTATAAATCTACTCGTCTGCACTTTTCGTTGTTTTTTGAAATCATTTATTGATCAGGATCGTATTTTACGTTTGTCATTTTTTATCGTTGCTTGTTATGTAAATGTATAATAGAAGTTTTGTGTTTTTATCCACCCCTATAAAATGATTTTTGTGTGTGCACTCCTTTATGACATATGCACCTAATTATCCACTCATTTATAAAATGTGTTTTTATCCTATCAGCTATGATATATGTTTCTATTTATACATCCATCCATTTATAACATCTTTTCCATTCTAATTTCGTTGCATTCTCTTTGTTTCTTTACAACTTCCAGTCTGTTAACTTCTGCAAAGATAACTAATAGGCTTGCATGCCAGTTTATTTTCATCCTCAAAAATGTCCCCAACTCAGATGTAATTTCGTATTAAATGTGTTATTTTATCACACGTTACTCTGGTGGTAGTTGAGTTATTCCATCTGTGTGAGTGTCTCTGCTATATACAGGATGAATCTCAAATATGCAGCAGATTGAAGAGCAGCTAGCATAATTATAAATATCATTATCATAACCATCATATCATCAGCTAGCTAAATTAAAAATATCATTATCCTAACCAGCATAGCAGCAGCTAGCTAAATTATAAATATCACTATCATAACATCATAGCACTCCACCCAGCAAATGCTTCAGAACATTCTTTAGTCAACAATTGAGTTCGCGTTGAGGAGATATTAATAATACAAAGTGATAAGCCAATGTACATTTAACGATAGCGAGGTTAATAATTTAATAACATTGATAAGGCGACCGTTATTATTTCTCACGGGAGAATGTTATGATACAAACGATCTGACATTACGCCAGACATTACATCGTACCGACACCTGTATTATCTTTTAGAACATGATAGCGATCACCTGCATTAGATACACCTTGATGTTATCTGTATACAAACAAATTGTTTCGTGTGCTCGTCTTACGCCATGCCATATACTGCATATATACGCTTCGTTATTCGATCTGACTTTACTGCATTTCCGCTTGTTTTCCCTTCTAACCAGCCTTTCTCTTCTTACATTGTTTATTTTATAAAGGTAACATTGTTGCCTTTCTCTTTCTATACTTATAACGAATACACAATTATACAAATCACTAGTTTACTTAATAAATCACTAGCTTACTAACTAGGTAACATACATATATTAATATTGTATATTTACAAATACACCACCTACAATGTGCCTGCAATATGTCTACATTACAACTATGTTATAACTGTAAAATACCAATACTTGTATCATATATTTATATTTATGTTTATAATACAGTACGACGGTGAATTGCAAATGTCCAGCAACTACCACTCCAGTTCAACTCCGGGAAATTTAGGGTCAGGAGGTGGAGGGCCACCCGTAGGCATGGATAGAGCCTCCATGGGTACCATGTACGATCCAAGAAGCACATCACATCACTCTCCAAACAGTACCTCTTACCCCACCCACCCTAACTCGATGACGGGCAATCCCTACGGAAGCAGCTACGGTAGTTCTATGGGGGGAACGCCGACAGGTCCTGGCGTCATGACACCCACGACAGTATCAAGTGAGAGTCAGATGAAAAGGGACAAGGACGCTGTATACGGGTTTGTTGGCAATTTATTGTAAACGTTTTCGTTACAGATGCTATTGGTAGAATTATAGTAGTTTTTTAATTGACAGTAAATTCTTAAATACTGTTTTAATGAAAACATTTGTCGCTTCTGGAATGTAAAGAGTAAAGATATCGTATCACTAACCGATTTGTTGAAAACCTCGCTTGTAACTTATAATGTTGCCCGTTTTGATTCATAAAAGCAAAATAATAATAATAATCATCATTATCATCATCGTCATCAATGTCAACCGTGTTAACCTCTTCACCCTGATCCCCCACAGCCACCCACTTTTTCCACTTCTCGCCCTCATATTCGAAAAATGCGAACTGGCCACTTGCACGCCTCGCGAACCCCGCATTGCAGGGGGAGATGTGTGCTCGTCGGAATCCTTCAACGAAGACATCAGGGTTTTCTCCAACCAGGTTCGAATATGGATCATTATTTATTATAATTTTGATTTTTTTACATTTTTGCACTTTTTAAATCCTTCATATTAACTTCACCGTGCTTGCTTGTTTGATTGATTCATACGTTGGACCATTATACCATTAAAAAAAAACCAACTTCCCGTTATCCAATCGAGTTGAAATTTGTTAGGTTTATTTTTCTCTGTGGACTTTACATTCTATTACATGTTCAGATTGATTGAACAAACTTTGAATGAATTATAGAACAATATCAATTAAACCTTTAATTATTTTAAATTACTAATTTTTTGTAGAGAAACGAACTTTGCATTTTTGTTTAGGTATTTAAAGACTGTGGTCAATGTTTTAATATTTTATAGACTGTGGTCAATGTTTTAATATTTTATAGACTGTGGTCAATGTTTTAATATTTTATAGACTGTGGTCAATGTTTTAATATTTTATAGACTGTGGTCAATGTTTTAATATTTTATAGACTGTGGTCAATGTTTTAATATTTTATAGACTGTGGTCAATGTTTTAATATTTTATAGACTTAATATCATGAAAAATACTTTGCGAAACATTTTTGTCGACAGATTACAAAAGTATAAAAGATTTTAAAAAACGAAGTTTTTTACGATTTTCTTTTTTTATTGGTAAGACATTAAAAAATAAATACTTAACCATGTAATCAATATAATGGTAAAACATTAAAAAATAAATATTTAACCATATAATCAATATAATGGTAATACATTAAAAAATAAATATTTAACCATATAATCAATATAAAGGTAATATATTAAGAAATAAATATTTAACCATGTAATCAATATAATGGTAGCACATTAAAAATAAATATTTAACCATATAATCAATATAATGGTAGTACATTAAAAAATAAATATTTAACCATATAATGGTAATATATTAAAAAATAAATATTTAACCATATAATGGTAATATATTAAAAAATAAATATTTAACCATATAATGGTAATATATTAAAAAATAAATATTTAACCATATAATCAATAACTATTTCCATCGCTCGAGTGAATCTAATTAAATTAGTTTATAAAGTTATTTGCTTTAGTGACGTCACTTGAAATGAGACTGATTATTGAAATTATCTTTATTTTATAGCTTTTAAATTTTCACATTTTCTTCAACTTTTCTCCTGCATTTTTTTCTTTTTCTTAAAGAAAATTCAATTAAGTTTTCTTGCCAATAAATCGAGCCGAAGTCAGGTGTCCCAGATTGATTTTTGCACCAAACCGAGAGACAGAGTTAAGCGCTCCATTACTTAATTCATTACTGCGCACACACCAAACCGACCAGCGACCACCCACGCCTCTCCAGATAATTACTAAGAGTATTTCCAGGCGAATTTCATACACAGTTAAATGCATTTATTGCTATTAATTAAGTCTCTTATAGTTATACATAAATGAGATTCTTGGGGGTTATGAGAGGGCAACTTCTTTTCAATTTGTTCTTCACTGGACTCCTGCAATAAGCACCATTAACATTTTTTAAAGATAAGCCATTAAGTTATTGAAGTGAGTGAGTGAGTGAGTGAGTGAGTGAGTGAGTGAGTGAGTGAGTGAGTGAGTGAGTGAGTGAGTGAGTGAGTGAGTGAGTGAGTGAGTGAGTGAGTGAGTGAGTGAGTGAGTGACTAGCATCTACAACGATTCATGGAAGGACTGTTTTAAAAGGAATAGTTAAAAATAAGTAAGCAGACTGCTTAAATAAAATACATCACGTGGAACTTCTTAGCACTGCCAGGCTCCGTTTGTTGCTTGTTTCAGATACGGAGGCGTATAAGTAACATTACAATTTCATGGTGTAAAAAATTTGTAAAATGAAATAAACATTTGTAAAATGTAATAAACATTTGTAAAATGTAATAAACATTTGTAAAATGTAATAAACATTTGTAAAATGTAATAAACATTTGTAAAATGTAATAAACATTTGTAAAATGTAATAAACATTTGTAAAATGTAATAAACATTTTTAAAATGTAATAAACATTTTTAAAATGTAATAAACATTTGTAAATGTAATAAACATCTCTAAAATGAAATAAACATTTGTAAAATGTAATAAACATTTAATACTATCTGTTTGTAACGTGTCTAAAATGTGTTTTTTCATTGTTTTTCTGTTTATTGTGTTTTGCTCTACATTTAATTATATCTGACATGGATGTTCTAAATAAATATTTTGTATATTACCAACATATATTACCAGAAATATATTACAGGTATAAGCAACATACAGTCTCGAGATAACAATATTGAGATGGCTGATTTACTATTTCAATTTATCCACTATTGCTTGTTTGGTGCCACGTAGTCTCTTTGGTATGTTGTGTAAGTATGTTTGTAAAATTTTATATTACTTTTTTGCCTCTGTTCTGTTTCTTTCCTGTGTTCGTATTTCTATTTTTCTCTCTCTTTCTCGCTCTCTCTTACTCCTCTCTCGCTCTCTCTTACTCCTCTCTCTCTCTCTCTCTCTCTCTCTCTCTCTCTCTCTCTCTCTCTCTCTCTCTCTCTCTCTCTCTCTCTCTCTCTCTCTCTCTCTTGCTCTTGCTTTCTCTTTCTCTGTTTCCTCTTTCTTATTTTTATGTGACATTTTGACGTGCGTGAAGTCGTGGCTTACATGAGTTATCGTTTAAAGGATTATCCTCTTGAAGACAATATAGAGCTATTTATAATCATCTTTATTTAATGCATTCTCCTTTAATAGAATATTATACGTACACATATCAGTGCTGTTGTTTCTTATATACAATACAAAATATGCAATATATACATATATATGCAATATAGATCCGGCGCTGTATGCATGTATGTATGTGTGTATGTATGTATGTATGTATGTATGTATGTATGTATGTATGTATGTATGTATGTATGTATGTATGTATGTATGTATGTATGTATGTATGTATGTATGTATGTATGTATGTATATTGTATGTATGTATGTATGTATGTATGTATTTATGTATGTATGTATGTATGTATGTATGTATGTATGTATGTATGTATGTATGTATGTATGTACGTACGTACGTATGTATGTATGTATGTATGTATTTAAACATATGCTACATCTGTAAATGAATGGCTTGAACACCTGTGATAATTTTTTTTCCATGACAACCACCTTTTACTTTTGTTAAACTCTTTGTCTGCTTTTTCTCTTATTTTCTACTTCATCAACTGATGTCGATTCGTTTGAATCATTTACACGGCTCATCATCATCATCATCATCATTATCATCATCATCACCACCATCATCATCATCATCTTCGTCATCATCATCTTTATCATCATCGTTCTGAGTAGTTGTTATAATTTATACTATCTTGTTGACATTGTAACAAGTTTACGGACTTCTCTTCAACGAGATGTTTTCTGTGTTTCACTACGAGTGGGAAGAGTGGGAACTGTAAGGAGGGAATATTGCTAGAGCAGCGATGGTGGTGGTGGTGATGGTGGTGATTATGATGATGATTATTATTAATATTCTACAAGTAAAACAAATAAACTGACATCAGTTGTAAGTGGTTTTGCAGAAATTAAAAAAAATATATAATTTTGTTTTAAAATATGAATGCTTGAATGCTTAACCAACTGAGGAATAATGAATGTGTTGATAGACAAATGATCGGTTGACTGAAAGACAAAAGAGCGAAAGAATTGACTGCAAATCTGAACTTCGTAATGTGCTGATCTTCTGATCTTCGTAACTTAGACGTCCCTCAAACAATACTCTCTCTAAACAGTCTTCTCTTATCAGAACTCTAATTTAACTTATGTCGCCATGATAGACGGATCGACAGAGAGAATGAATGATCATTTCTTTTAGATTTATTTCTTTCACGACTTCACAATAACTCAAAATCAGCTGGAAATCGAAAAGTCAGATGGCAATCTTATGTCTGTGCGTGTGTGCGTGGACTGCGGGTTCGTTGTTGTGGGTAGGTAGTTGTGGGTAGGTAGTTGTGGGTAGGTGGTTGTGGGTAGGTGGTTGTTGGTAGGTGGTTGTGGCTAGGTGGTTGTGGGTATGTGGTTGGGGCGATGTGGTTGTTGGTAGGTGGTTATGGGTAGGTGGTTGTGGGTGGGTGGTTGTGGGTGGGTGGTTGTGGGTGGGTGGGTGGCTGTGGGTGGGTCAATTAAAAATATACGTTCTAAATATTTGCGTTTGTTTTACATTTTCTAAAACGATAGTGGAATGAATTAAAAGATCTTAAACGATAAATACCTCTTTTGCTTCGCTTCTTTTTTTGTTTCCTCTTAAATAAAACAAAATTAAAACTTGAAATAATTTATCTTTTTAATTACTTATCCGTTAAAATGCAGTGAGACTCTCTATGTAAAACACACACCGACACATACAAACATGCACATACACACACACACACACACAATGTGTTCTCTTTTTAATGTTGACACTAACTTGTTAATAATTTTATGTTCCATTGTAACTCGTGGCAGGTTATATTTGTTCAATTACATGAAACACTCTGTATTGTTCTGTATCACTCTGTATTGTTCTGTATCACTCTGTATTGTTCTGTATCACTCTGTATTGTTCTGTATCACTCTGTATTGTTCTGTATCACTCTGTATTGTTCTGTATCACTCTGTATTGTTCTGTATCACTCTGTATTGTTCTGTATCACTCTGTATTGTTCTGTATCACTCTGTATTGTTCTGTATCACTCTGTATCACCCTGTCTAACTCGATGACCTGATAAATACGCATCTTTTTGACTTTCTCTCTATCTTTCTTTTCCCCCCCCTCTCTCTCTTTCTCTCTCTCTCTCTCTCTCTTTCTCTCTGTCTTTCCTTATATCTCTCCGACTTATTAATATTATTTTTATATTCCACGAATAACACAATCTTTCAAAGCAAATTCACACATGACCTAAATACATAAAAAACTTAAATTATTAAGGTTTGTGTGTGGCATTTAGTGAGATTGAATATCTACCGACGAGTTATGATAATGTCACGACAAGGAAAAGTTTTCTTCTTACAAGTCTAAATGCTCCTTGCATGTATGCTTTTATGTTTTTGTATATTGTCTTATATGTCTGTATATTTCTGTATATGTCTGTATATATAGCTGTACATTACTGTATATGTTTTCATAAACCTATATATATATATCCGTAGAAGTCTATATAAATCTGTCCTTATCTCTATACCTCAGTGTATGTGTATATGTCTATCTATGTTTGTATATTTCTGTATATGTCTGTCCATGTTTGCCTATATCTGTATATGTCTGTCTATGTTTGTATATATCTGTATATGTCTATCTATGTTTGTATATATCTGTATATGTCTGTCAATGTTGGTGGATGTTCGTTTATGTCAACTTATTTCTGTTAATAAGTGAATACGCTTGTATATATGAAAATATGTGTGTAGTTGTCTGCGAAAGTAGCATATTAGGTGCCTGTGAATATTTGATTATGTCCGTGTTAATCTTTAGAATTATGCGTGCATATATGTCTGCATACGTCTTGTACTAATATATTTAATATATTTACTCTTCTTCTCTGCTGCATGTTTGTGTGTGTGTGTGTGTGTGTGTGTGTGTGTGTGTGTGTGTGTGTGTGTGTGTGTGTGTGTGTGTGTGTGTGTGTGTGTGTGTGTGTGTGTGTGTGTGTGTGTGTGTGTGTGTCGATGCTTCATATACGACAAGATGATACAAGGCAGATGTTCAATTCCTACTTTCTCCTTCTTCATCTGACGGAGTTCTTTTTAGATTTGATTTAAGCAATCAACTCTTTATTTTATTATCTTGATAATTATGCATTCATAATTCATTCGTTGTTATTAATCATCACCACCATCGGCATCATCATGATCATCACCACCATCATCACCACCATAAACAGCATCATGCTTGCATACATTTTCATAAGCGTCACCTTGCATCAATTACTTCTTAATGTCGCCAAGATTATAGTCAATTTAGGAAATGTTTACCCTTTTATTTATAACCACCTTCATCACCATCATGGTTATCATCATCACCACCACCCTGGAAAGTTGAATCTTGCACAGCCAGGTGTTCCATATCAACGTGAGCAATCTCTCTCCACATTACGGCAATCAATTTTATATTTATATATGTATCTACCTATATATATATATATATATATATATATATATATATATATATATATATATATATATATATATATATATATATATATATAACAATGAATTGATAATAACACCTACCACCTACAACAAACTACCTACCTACTTTCACAATTTACCAAAACATTACCGTTCCACACCACCACCACCATATAATTACACTCAACCACCCATCCACCACAAATCCAGATTAACAATGAAACACAAGCAGTGTTTATTGCAGTTAAAAAACTGTTTATGTGTACATCACGTGTCTGTTTATGAATGAAATTGTCAGCAAACCTGTGGTTAAATAGATGTATTTGTATGTATGTATGTATGTATGTATGTATGTATGTATGTACATATGTACGTATGTACGTATGTACGTATGTACGTATGTACGTATGTACGTATGTACGTATGTATGTATGTATGTATGTATGTATGTATGTATGTATGTATGTATGTATGTATGTATGTATGTATGTATGTATGTATATGCATTCATTTCTTTAGCCCACTGACTGGTTGTTTATACTTGCGGCTGACATTCCACGCCCCCTTAATCAAACGAACTCATAAGATCACATTCACACATACATACAAACGTCCATATAAGCACATCCCTTGACACGAACCTTAACGCAATAAAATACAAACCTATGTAACTATGGGTCTATGCAGATATCTTTGTCTATATTAACTTTCAATCGTATTTTCAATCCTATATAGCAAGTTTTGTACTATATGGCGACGGTGGTGAAGATGTGATGATGATGATGATGATGATGATGATGATGATGATGATGATGATGATGATGATGATGATGGTGATGGTGATGATGGTGATGATGGTGATGATGGTGATGATGATGATGATTGATGATGATGATGTTATGGTGAGGATGATGATGATGATGATGCTGATGATGATGATGGTGATGACAATGTTGTTGATGCTGATGGTGATAATAATGTTGTTGTTGATGATGATGATGGTGTGGTGATTTGATGGTGGTGCCGATGTGAATAGAAAGAAGAGACATTTTAAATCATACTTTGTTATTATCAAATCTACAAATTTAATTTTATACATTTATTCAAATGATTAAAACTACCTTTGAAAAACGAAACTAATATACCATTTCATCACTTTCGTTATAATCAGTAGCACATCATGACATCATGCATAGCAACTTAGACTCACATGAAACCATTAATGTAATTAAAGACAATAAAGAATGTAATTGGCATTAATTGACACACATTAAATGTCATTAATGCTTCTCACTTGATTGATTCTTAACTCATTTTCAAATAATTTCCTTTCACAACTGAGTGCTCTTAATTAGCTTATAAGCTGATCATTTGCATATTAATATCTTTCTGGAAAAGCAGTTATAAATTATCAATATTTTTAATATTTCTATTTGTTTTTTATTTATTTAATTAAATTCTATACAACTTCATATTTTACAGACAAAAGCTGAAAAGCCTTTCTTTTCTGCTAACCATGAACTCGACAGCTTGGTGAGTTTTATTTCTATGAGTTTTATTTCTATGTAGTTATCAATTCAAGTTTTTATTTTTTATTTTGTAAAATATTTATTTAAGATATATAAGATTTTGTTTAATAAATAAACGCATTTAATAAATAAAATATGTTTGTAGTGTATAAATAATGCATTTAATATAAATTATATAATCGTTCTTTTGTTTGATCATATTTTTGCAATTATAAATTTGATTTTAAACAAAAGTCATATTTAACCAGAGGCTGACAGCTGCCAAAACCGACCGGATCCAAACAAATGCGCTGTCGAACACATCCACACATGCACACATGCATCCATTCACACAACCATCTACTCTCTCACATGCATACTAACGTAACGCACGCACGCATGCACACTTTCAGTTTGTTTCCATCTTCTCATTTCATCTTTCTCTTCTTACAAATCGACAGGACGAGGATCGTTCTCACACGCACACAAGATTACCACATATAAACACGTACAGCCAAACAAACACTTGAACGTAAATGCGTACACATATGCGAACTTAGGCACACTGTACACATAAACACACACACATACATACACACGTACACACATATGAATACATGCATACATACATACACACATACATACATACACACTTTCCATACATACACACGTACATACACACATACATACACACGTACATAAGTCCCCGGGCTGATTGACAGCAGGCTGGGTCTCACATGCAGCACCAACTATGACAACAGGGTGATACTTTGGACTTCAAGCGTTCTATACAAAGTCCAGACACACACAGTCGCAATGAAATAGACATACATAGAAACAAACTCCCACATATTTGCAGTAGGACAGTTAAAAAAACAATGGACTGAACAATATTTGCCCACACGTTCTTTAAAGAAGGAACCAAAATGGACGGATGGGATGCTCAAGAACAAATAAGAATAGAAAGAAAAACGAACAGACAGAATGAAAGTTACATGAAGACAGACACACGCCCCCGCATTTCCTTCTTATTCGCGTATCATGTTTCGATTTTAAACATTTAATGTGGGTCACCGGATTAGCCCCCAAAATGAGATGAAGATGAGTAAATGGGGTCACGACAGAGCTTTAAAAATTGGGTCAACATTGGCGTTGTTAGTAATGATCAGGAGGATCGTGGTAGTGATGATGATGATGATGATGATGATGATGATGATGATGATGATGATGATGATGATGATGATGATGATGATGATGATGATGATTAGTTTGATGATGAGGTTGAATACACATCACCTGATCTGTTTTCTAACAATTTTTATGAGTGAGGTTATGATAATAGTTAATAAGACGAATAACTTAATTCCATATAAACACCAACCAAATATTTAATAAAAGTTCATCATTTATTATATCACTATGGTGACGGTAAACTTGTAAATCTTGTTACGGATGATTTATTCTCACTGACTCACTATTATATAACTTTTTATGCACTTTTATTTCTTTTTCATACTCATTCAATCATTCACTCCTTCACATTCGTAATAATTCATAAATTATTTACACGTACATTTACACGTTCATTCACACGTGCATTCACACGTGCATTCACACGTGCATTCACACGTGCATTCACACGTGCATTCACACGTGCATTCACACCTGCATTTACACGTGCATTCACACGTGCATTCTTACAATTCATACAGAACTTCTTCGGACTCATTTCTACATACAGCACCAACCTTGTTGTCATAGCAACGACGCAGTTGTAATAAATTTATTTAAAGATTAAATAGATGAATTAAATAAAATATAAATGAATTTAATTTTTTATATAATAATTAATTAATGCCAATCTTTTTTATTTCTTCAGTTATTCATTCTATTTACAAATTGCACAGGTCAGCTCAATCGTCTTCACGTAACATTTTCACAATACTGTGATTTTAACATTAAATATTGTACACGATTATATATTGTATATAATTATAATTATTAATAAGTAGTGATATTTATATAATTATAATTATTACTATTTAGTTGTGATAGAAATGATTTCTTTGTGATCGGGGAAATATATGGGAGGATTGATATTCGTTACATCAATGTCTTCAATATTTTTTAAGATAATATTATAACAAGCAAGCATATTATTATGCCTACCATGTTGTTAGTAGGGAGTGATAAATAAATAAATAAATAAATAAATAAATTGTTCCATGATTACTACGGCTGTTGTTGTTGTTTTTTATATCAATAAGTATATTAACATTGTCATCATCATCGCTATCGATACCGTAACATCGATCACCAACCAACACCAAACTAGCATCATCATACCATAATCACCACAATCATTATCACCAACACCAGCATCGTCATCATCATCATCATCACCACTCAGCACTACAAAATGTTGTTGTTGTTGTTATTTCTGCTTTCATTTGTTTTGCGTTCATTTATTCACAAAGATTCTTCCGGTCCGAGAATCAACGATTTCCAATTTTTCCATTCATGCGCCCGAGAAATGTGGTACTTTCACACGGAGGCATACAAAGAGACAGATGGAGGAAGAAAGGCATAATGAATGAAAGATAAGGAGCTGAATGGAGAAAGAAGAGAAGATAGGGACGGAGAAGAAGATAGATGGAGTGAGACTGAAGAAAACATATGGAAACACATGAAACACATCCCAATTCACACGCACACACAATCGGTGATGCGTCACGAATAAAAGATAGAGGAGATAATTCATCCGCTGATATTTCAGCTGGAATCTAATTTCAAAGATACAATATATCTCCATAGCCACACACACACACACACACACACACCCACACACACACATATATATATATATATATATATATATATATATATATATATATATATATATATATATATATATATATATATATATATATATATATATATATATATATATATATATATATATATATATATATATATATATATATATATATATATATAAACTCAGGCACAAATTTCCTCGTACACACATATTCATAGCAACACGGGTACGGGCAAGCAGCCATATAAAGACTCATTCCCATAGGAATGAAACAAATCAAAGAGATACTATAGTGATTTGCCATTGTTTTTCTCCCGTTACATACCGATATCGACACATACACACGCACATATAAATCTCTGTGTGCACACGCACACAGAACTATCATAGATTTGTTCTTTGCGAGGTGCTAAGAGCAGTGCAATCTGAGACGTATCATTAAAGAACAAAGCCAAACAGATCATGGCTTGCAAGTCACAAGGGAACAGTTAAACCTCGTGCATACACAAATACACACACATACACACATGCTTACAAGCTATTAAAGTTCATCTTTTTGAATGGAACGTTACGCCTTGGGTCTCAAAGAGACTTTGTTATTGTCATTGTTCATTTTGATTCTCTTTTGTTGTGGAAGTTGTTGTCTTGTTGTGGAAGTTGTTGTCATGTTGTGGAAGTTGTTGTCATGTTGTGGAAGTTGTTTTCTTGTTGTGGAAGTTGTCTTGTTGTGGAAGTTGTTGTCTTGTTGTTACTAAACTTTGACGTCATTGTTCATCCAGGATGATTAATCCTTCGTGAACTTGTTGTAATTAAAAGAAAATAATAAATTATTTATTTTCAATACTTATTTAATATTTATGGTGATGAATATCTTTTTATTATGAATAGAAACACTTTTATGCAATTTTGTTTGTATATTTTTCCAGATGGTGCAAGCCATACAAGTTCTACGATTTCACTTGCTCGAGCTAGAAAAGGTTTGTGCCATTATATGTTGTAAATGTATGTATGTATGTATGTATGTATGTATGTATGTATGTATGTATGTATGTATGTTGGTATATTTTTATGTTTTTGTTGTGTGTGTACGTGTCTATAGGATGGTGTTAAAAGAAGAATACATTGTTTCGTGGATGAAATTTGTTTCAAATTCTGTAATGCAAAATAGACGAATGCTTTTTGCTGAATATTTTTGCATCATTCGCATAAGAATGCATAAACTTGTCTGAAGTTTTAAATTGAGTTATTTATTCAATTACCTGTATTTATTAGTGTTTATTAATACTAGCAAATCAGCCTGGTTGGTAAGCCTTCCCGTGTTTACGAATGTGTCAAAACTGACTCAGTAATGTCATTACTTAATGCGGTAATTAGTTACACCGGCTGGTTGAAAGTGTAAACATTAAACCTATTTGCCGGGCTGAATTCGTTTCCATCCATCGAATTGACACTTCGAATTACTGTTGGTTTACATAAGGAGATAAAACGGTTTACCTGTTCAACGTTTGCTATCTGTAACTAAGCAGGTTTAAAGTAAACTGTAATCTATATTAAAATTAGACTACTTTAGTCGCTTGAGTATAATATGTAAGTTATTCTACTGTGTTGTAGAAGCAAGCATCCCTGTGTACGAATAATTTTATTGTAATTCTTATTTATTGTGTTTGTGCAAATATTGCATTCTCCAGAATATATACACCCCCACAACACAACCACCATCCACACTTCCACACATGCACACTTCCACACATCCACACATGTACACTTCCACACATGCACACATGCACACATCCACACATGCACACGCACGCGCAATCATAAACACGCGCACGCAAGTACACACGGCTGAGCAAATCACGCAAAGAATGCGGCTTCCCAAAAGATTTAAACAGGAATAATTTTGGGACGAAATCTCCAAGGAGGTTGATGTGTATACGTCACTCTTTAACTGCTCCACAAATGACCACATCCCTGTGCTGCTTTCTTTCTCTCTCTTTTTATTTTCCACTTCTCCTATCTCTCATTCTTTTAATTGTTCATAATTGATTTTACTCAAGTTAAATATATGCATGAGCAGTAATTAGCGCATAAGAAAGTAACAATATGAGACAAATATACAACTACTAACTAATAACTACTAGCTTTTAAATAGCTAGACGGCCAACTGACTCACCCGGTGTTGTCCGGGTTTTTTCACTTCTCTTTTGATCTCATATTGTTTTTCTTGCCTATTATTATTATTATTATTATTATTATTATTATTATTATTATTATTATTATTATTATTATTATTATTATTATTATTATAATTATTATTATTATTATTATTATTATTATTATTATTATTATTATTATTATTATTATTGTTATTATTGTTATTATTGTTATTATTGTTATTATTGTTATTATTGTTATTATTGTTATTATTGTTATTATTGTTATTATTATTATTATTATTATTATTATTATTATTATTATTATTATTATTATTATTATTATTATTATTATTATTATTATTATTATTATTATTATCTCTATTTTTTTAAATAATTTTTTCCATAATAACGAAAATATTGTGCTTTTTAAGATTTCCCAACATTGTCTATGTACAAGCTGTAATACTTTTTGTTTCGTGGTATGACAATCCTTTTATTTAGTCGCGCAATGTTAACATAAATGTTTTTTTGGATAATTCCATGTTAAGAATTATTCAAATTTATTTTTAATAAAAGATTTTAAATGCCGGGTGGAAAATGTTCTACCTATGGGGGGAATGTCTTATGCATGGGAGAAAGAAAAAATGTCCGGTGATATGCCCGGGGGTATGTCTGTTTCCCGACAAATACACAATCATACGGTTACAAAAGTACAAATGTACAGGTACAGCCAGGGAGGGATCATTAGCATTTTGGGAGAAGAAATTAAAAAAGTTTTTCAAAAAAATTTTGAATTCCAATCGTGGGAGGAGAAAGCGTGAAAAATATTTGGAAGTGACGTACCTGCACCCCCCCACCCTAGAGGAATTCCTGAATGACCCACCACTGGGTCCAGCCACAAAAACTCAATAATACATCGACAAATATAGGAACGCACTTACACAATAATAAGTACATATATTTCAGATATACGGCGAGGCCAGAGGATATCGGGATAATGTAAGAAGCCAATACTGCTTAATATTGTTCATCAATTGATTGACCGATCAGCACGCAATAGTCTGACGCGAAAGAATACGAGCCCAGACAGACAATGAAGAATTATACAATACCTGGAGTATTGTATAATTATAAGAATTATACAATACCTGGAGTATTGTATAATTCTGGAGTATTGTTGTACGGCACAAGACACGCTTCGATGGAGAGCTTTCACAAAACTCTACTTCCATGTCAACTTGTTCTGAGACGATTTTTTTCCAATTTCCCATTCTCTTCTTTCTCACTGACTTTCGTACTGAGACGTCATTGGCTTGTTATGTGCGCATGTCTGCTCAATGATTTTCCATGGAAGTTTCTCATTGTTCATTTTTTTCTCGTTCAATAAGCGGCTCTTGTGTCAATTTTTCTGTTTTCTTCTGTTTTGTTTTGTTGTAAAGAAGAGGGAGGGGAGGAGGTAGACATTAAAGAAAAGAAGGAAACAAATAACGAAAGAAAGAACAAACAATAAAGAAAAAAATAACAAAGAAAAAAAAGAGAGAGGGAGAAAGAGAAAGAGAGATGTAAAAACTATAGATGGAATGAATTTAAATTGATATGTGTGTTGTATTGAAATAGAACAAAGCATTTTATCTATCAAGCATTTTAAATTGAATTGAAAAAGTAAAAAAGTGTTCAAAATGAATTTCTACTGTGATATTTGAAACTGTAATAAGACGATGACGCTGACGACTAAACGATAGTCACGTGATTATGTAGGTTCAAAGGTTATTCACCAAACCTGATGACAGCCTGGTACTCGAATGGACGACTTTTTGTGTCAACTGACATCTGTAATACTGTAATACATTAATTATATTTTTTTAATAATTGAAAAATTAAATATAATATTAAATCTATTTACTAATATACTAGAGATATCCCATCAGAAATGACCGATTTTTAAAACTTTACTATATATAATTTTACGATTGCAGCGCCACCTATCAGCGTTACGCGAAGTTCTAACATACATAAACATACATACATACATAGGTACATGCATACATATATACAGATATCTAAAATTATGTGTGTTGAATTAAAATATGCTAGATTGTAACTAATTATAAAGCTAATATGATATTATAAAATTATACAAGAAAATACTGCATATTATTATAATTATTATTATTATTATCAATAAAGATTTTCAAATAATCAGTGACAAAAGCGTACATTTAATAATTGTATCTATTATACTTATTTAATACGCTTATATTAATTACTTTCTTCAAATTTTATATAATCATCGGTAGAGAATGGGAATATTACGAAGCATTAAAATATAAAACAACACAAATTTTCGTTGTTTATTTCATATTATTTTTTAGTTACTTCTAGAAGTTCATGTTCTTGACCTTTGCTTCTCACAAGGTCAACAATCTTAAAATAAACGGATAAACTCCAGTAAAAATTTGAATAGGAAAATGTTTTTGAGAATCTACTGTTGTTGGTCTGCTATCATCATCGTCATCATCATCATAATCATCATTATCATCGTCGTCGTCGTCATCGTCATCGTCACCATCGTCATCGTCATTATCATTATCATTACCATCGCCATCGTCGTCATCATCATCACCTTAGTCATCATCATCAGCATCATCGTCATCATCATCATCATCATCATCATCATCATCATCATCATCATCACATCGTCATCATCATAAAACCAGCTAACAGCAAAATTATCTAAACAATGCAGATTATATTAATTTAACAATAACCAATAAATTAAATTAATAAACAAAATAATGAATAAAAAAACTTCATTAAAATGGATATGTTGTTGAAATGAAAGGAAAGTAGAAGAGATGACAGACCGAACTGACTGCAATGTTATTCTAACAAGATCTCGATGTAATGGTAATGTAATCTTAATGTTATCCCCGTGTTATCCCCTCCCACGAACACTTTTAAGCCCTACAAGGATTAGCAGTCTCATCCTGCCGGTTAAGTCCGGATTATGCGGTGCCAACGTGCGAGTGAGGAGGATGACGTAAGCGGCACGAGAGAGGCTGCTATTGTTTTCGGCTGCTCTGCCAGTGAACGTACCCATAGTGGCTGAGTGGACGAAAGGAGGACCGGCTGGCTGTAGGGAGATGGAAGGGGGTGAGAGGGGAGGGGTAGGTAGGTGGATAGAGATATAGATGTGTGACATGTGATGAAATAAAAGTGTTGAAAGAAGTTGGAGTTGTCTTTTGGATGGCGAGTTCATTGATGAGGACGACAACGATGATGATGATGATGATGATTATAATGTTGATGATGATGATGATGATGATGATGATGATGATGATGGTGATGATGATGATGATGATGACGATGACGACGATGATTATGATGATGAGCAGGGAGAAGAAATACTCAAATTGTTTACATGAGACGCAGATGCCGTCGGAGCACGGATGAGATGAAAGATGCGAAATGAAAAGAAAGATTCATGCCGGCATTTGTGTGCAGGAGGAGGAGGGGAGGTGATGTGATGTGGGAAGAACGGGGGACTGGGTGGATCGTATTAACGTAAAACACTTGGATTATTATTATTGTTATTATTATTATTATGAAGACTTTAAACTAAAAACAATTGAACCAATAATAAACCGCTTAACATTGCAGCATATTTATTTTTATAAACATTGACAAGCAGACTTAGGCATGCAGACGCACAAACAAACAGCCAACCACACATATCAGCAGCAATAGAAACACATACATACAAACGAACAAGTAACAAATGCAGGTAAAGGCACAGACATGAAATGGACGATGCGAGCACAGTTGGTTGGCAGTTGATGATGATTAAGAAAGATTACCTAAATTCTTCTTTCCCTTCTTCTTTTCCTTCTTTATTTCTTCTCTCCATCTCTTTAATTTATTTATTTTGTATTAGTTTTGTTTGTCTTTGAAGAAATTAATTTTAAAGAATTTTTTAATGGAATATAGAATATACAAATGTTTTTATATTTGTCTGTGTTTGTCCTTTTGTGCGTGTTTGGACTAGGTCCGTGTAGCGCATTTATTATGCATTGCTGATTTGTGTGAAATTAGGCGCTGTTGTTGTTTGGAAGTTTGTATGTTTCCGTTCTGTGTGTATGTGTGCTTTGTATGTATAGGTGTGCGTGTGTGTTTTGTTTGTGTGCGTTTTTCTGTGCTTGCGAGTTCGTGGTCGTATTTTTTTCAATAATTTTAATATAATATTTTTGACGTTTAATATTAAATGGGAATTCACATGCTGGTTTGTATTGAGAGTTGAATATTTTTAATTACACAATTTCATTTGATACGCGGAGAGACGGATGAATGCAAAGAGTCTGAGTGCGAGGAAGAAGTTGAAGGGAGGGTACTATGTGTAGATCATGGGTGGACGATGGGGTGAACGGATGACCAAGGTTGAGGATAGATAGATGGGTGGATGGTCGGGTGGGTTATTGGAGAGTGGATGAATGCGTGGATGTATGAGTTGCTTGGAGGAAGGAAGGGCGAATGGATGGAAAATATACAATAGATTTATGGATAAAATAAAGAAATTAAAATGTATTGAAAAATATGAAATAGTAGGATGCTGTTTGTGCAGCAATTTTGCGAAAAGATGCAGACTTGCTTGGAGAAGAAGAAGATGAAGAAGAAGAAGGAGGCTTTTGTGCGCCATTAATGAACGCTTAATTAAGTTAGGTCCGAACATGTGAACGTTCCATCTCTTTCTATCTCTCCCTCTCTGTCCTCCTATGTTTCTCTCAATTTTCCTCTGTCACTTTCTGTTTAGTTCTATCATTCGCTCTTTCTCTCCTACTCTTTCGCTGTCAACGTCCTTCTGTCTTTTTTCTATCTCTTCCTCTTCCTCTGTATCTGCTGTCTCTTCTATTTCTTCTTCAATTTTTTTTTTATCTCTTAGGATGTTCCTGGGATGTCCACGGGATATTCGCGAACGTTTTGAAGTTCGGAAGATCATTATAGAATTCACTACTTCAAAAAATTTTATAGTTTAATTAAATACAATTTAAGAAGCACACATAATTAAAAAATAAATTAAAGATAATGATGACAAATAAATTCATCGTCATAGTAACTACAATTTGTTTACTGTTCGGGTAATATTGTTATCTTTAAAGCATGTTTTTAATTTTTTAAATTAACTTTCAATTTTTTCTATCTCTTTTTCTATCTCTAAATAATTTCTTTTGTTTTTCTTTATCCCACTTTTTACTTCTTTAATTTCTGTCTTCTTTTATCTTTGCATGATCAGTTAGTTCTCTATCGTTCCAGTTGTCGGTTTGTAGGAAATGTTGAATGAGATGTGAACTTCATTGCAGAAGTTTCGGTTTCTTTTCCTTCAGAGTTCAGAAGTATTCATGATTTTTTTCTTTGTAACTTTCCTATGATTATTTCGTCATTTATTTGGCATTTGAATATTGTTATTATGCAAATCTCTGCAATACCTAAATATTATTTGAAAATAAAAATCAATTCAAAATCTTTTCCTTTGGAAAATATTATGATAAGATAAAATTATTACATTACTAATATACCAAAATAAAAGTATAACATAATAAAAAAACATTACTATTAACACATATACTATATATAGACTAGCGGGGTACCTGGCGTTGCCCGGGGTTTTTAGAAGTTTTTCTATCGTTTTTCGCTTCCGTTCCCTTCCCCGCTTGACTTCCCGCTCCTGGTTGCTTTCCCGTTCACGTTTCCGCTAATTTTTCAATTCCCGTTTCCGTTCGCTCTCCAGCTACCGCTCCGCTCATTTTGTGACCAATTTAAATTTTTTTCACTATTATTTTCTCCCATTGACTCTCAAGGTTATGTGAAAATTTCATTATGATCGGATGAATGGTGTAGCAATGCATAAAGGACTACATACAGACAGTCATTTATATATATATATATATATATATATATATATATATATATATATATATATATATATATATATATATATATATATATATATATATGCAATTGTATCAATTATAGTTGTAAGGTGAAAAATCGGATAGTGCTATGGTCTAACATTTAAAAAATTTATAATTATTAAAAATTATATAGATTAGAAAATAAAAGTCTTAATGAAAATATTGCAGTAAAAGTTGATAGATAAATCATTATATGTGGAAGAGTTTAGTTATGGAAAAGAGTGGAAAAGTCTCAAAAGATGTTCGCTTTTGCAAACCTCAAGGCACAACTGAGATTGAAATAATGATAACCTTATCTACATCTGTCCTCCAATTTAAATGAATTCAAACTTTTTTCTTTGATATATTTATTTTATTTATTTCGTTTGTTTATTTTTCTATTCATTGATTTATTTATTTTTTAATTTGTTTGAGTATTTGTCGATCATAATAAACATTCGTAAAGATTAGATATTTTGTTTTTTATTCTCGTTTTGTTGGTTTTTAAGTTAAAAAACGAAATTACTTGTACGATTTTTTACTGTTTCACAGTTTTTTTCTTGAATTTGATACGAAATTCCGGCTGATTGATACATGATAGGTCTTCAAGTAACCGATAGCAGTGCAACAACTACAACAGCATTAATAACGTTGTTAAGGTGGTGATGAGGATGATGATGATGGAGGTGATGATGATGATGATGGTGATGGTGATGATGGTGATGATGATGGTGGTGGTGAGGACGATGATGATGATGATGGTGATGGTGATAATGATGATGGTGGTGAGGACGATGATGATGATGATGATGGTGGTGGTGGTGATGATGGTTGGTGATGATAATTATGATGGCGGTGGTGGTGAGAACAATGATGTTGATGATGGTGGTGGTGAGGGAAATGATGATTGTGGTGGTGGTAACCATGAATATAATATTAAAGGTGATAATGTTGGGTACGGTGATATTTAAAAAAAAACGATTAAATATGATGGTGATGATGATGACGACGAGAAACCATCTACTTTACCACCAATACTACCATCACTCCCATCATCACCACCCCCACCACAACTCTACTGGTGAAGTATCGAATATTTTCTTACAAGAAATCGGGCGTTGTTTTGATGTATCGTGTAACATTCGCGTCGTAACGAGATTTTTCTCCTCAAGAATTTTTCGCTACTTTCTTCCATAGTGATGTCGGTGATGATGATTGTTATGGTGATGATGGTGATCATAGGCGTAGGGAAAGTTTATGCAGTATGGGGAGGTTGTAAGGCTGGCAATTGCCCGAAAAAAATACAAAAAGTTTGCAATCATGGATCATGGAATAACTATCTTTTTTTATCTAGTAACTGTTGTATCTACACAGTATCATTAGTATCAATAATATCACTATTTTGAAAGGACAGGGGCAGTATATTTCAAGTTTTACTAAAATAACATTAATCAATCAGTTATTTATAAGACACAGCTATCATATAGATAGTAGATTATCTAGTACCTAAGTCTAAATTTTTGTCGAAATTGGCTCTGTCCAAAAGACGTTTGGCAAAAAATTGGTCTAAAACAGCAGAATGTCTGGACGCTCTGGTTTCGTCAAGTTATATTATTTGAATTCATCATTGTTCCTGCAAATTTTACTCTGAAAACAAAAACAGCAACATCTAGCAGTATTGCAGACTAGCCAAAGATGACACTCCAACCTATCGGTATTGAAATCTCCGCAAACTGCATTATGTCCTAATCTTTAGAGACTTTGAGTCTTGGATGGCCACGGCTATGAGCGCATAACTGAATAGAGTAAGAACATTGACATTTTTAATTTTAGTTTTATTTCCATCTCCTACTTTGAACTTGAAGTTTTGTCGGATTTAGTTCCGACATTGTGTGGTTCATTTATTGATACAGTGAGTTCCAAAAACTTTAAAAATTAATTTCTACGGAAATTGGAAAGGCATTTCCCCCTGCCCCCGTCTCCTACGCCTATGGTGGTGATGAAGGTGATGATGGTGGAAAAAGTTGTTGGACAGTATGAAGAAGATAGAGATCTTGATGATGTCGATAGTAGTAGTATTAGTAGTAATTTTTGTTCTTATGATGTCAAGTGATGATGCAATTCAAATGAGTATGGAACAAGTTAAAATTGCTTTAGCCAATGTTGCCTTGCACATGAATGCCAGCAAATGTGCGTCGTTGAGAACTAAAGTCACAAGCAAGAGAAAACCATAAATTGTGATTAAAAACCTCATCTAAAGCTTTAACCACTCTAAATATTGAGGAAACTTACAAATATCTTGGGACTGAAGTAGGACCAAAACCGAAAATCACTTCAATTGCCAGTGTCATTCAAAGTTCTTTGCATGCAATATCAAGACCACCTCTGAAGCCATTTCAAAGAATGTATGTTCTCAGAGCGCATGTCTTGCCGAGTTCGGTCCACCATCTGACATTCCAAATTATAACGATGTCTCTATTAACTACCACTGACTTACAAATTGGAGCTGTCGTTAGGAACTAGCTTTGGTTGCCAAAGAATACATCTGGACCCTCTTAGGAAGTGGGCTGGTAATTTTGCAGCTGAGGCAGTGGGCCTTTATTCTAAGACGAAAATAACTCAACAACTTATTGACTCAGGCTAAAATGGCAACGAATGAATAATCTGCAGGAAAATCTATAAGCATTATCAGAAGTTAGGAAATTCTGAAGACTTGGAGGTGGTGTCGAACGTGCTCTAAACAACGGAACACAACTGAAAGTTTTTATAAATCTATGACAGCTATGATCTGAAATCCTTTTTGTTGGGAATAGGCTTGTTTGTCTGGATCGTCGACGAAGCAAATATCTTATGTATTTATCAAGTGCATTAAAGTTCGTGCATCCGTTCTTTACAACAAAATTAGGGCATAGGTGCGACCATTGGCCAATACGTCATGCGACGCTAGATGCAGAACCATTGGGACACATGATTCAGATTTCTCCCAAAAGTGATGGACCTAGGCGATAACGTCACGACATCATCGTTTGTAAACTGTAAAAAACGCCAATCAAAGAGATTCATCATGAAAATAGAACCGCGAATTAGAACCGAGTTGGGATTGAATATTTTGGGCCAATGTGCATGGAAGTATGATAAATATTTTTTATGCGATATTGTAGTTGTTTCTGATCTAGCAAACCTGAATGAAGAACATGACAGGAAATTCAGAAAATACTATATCAGGGACGTCCATGCATGGATGAAAGAAAATTCAGGTCAGGCTCTCAACAGAAAGCTTGTCATCACAGCTTTCGTATGCAATTGGAGGGGGGTGATGTCTGAGAAGTCTTACAAGTTTTGGACTAGCTTTGGTATCGGGAAAAGATTGTTAGTTTAATGCATGCTCTCATTAGTGTTAAATACTTACAATATTTGGAAATTGTTTATATGTTGTACGTGGAGACACAACAAACGCAGAATGTTACCCTACTTGGAATGATCTTTTTGTTTCAAATTGTATGCTTTACTATGTTTAGGATATTTATGGTTCAGATCTATATTCGTTTCGGGTAAACATTTTTGTCGAGTATAGAGGACATTTTTTTCTTATGTTTATTTTGCCCTGACTGTAAATTATTTTATTTTAAAATCTGAAAAAATAAACGATTGAAAAGTAGTAGAACATTTTTGAAACAAATAAATCTTATTTTATCAAATTAATTATCAAGTTTTTCCGGAGTTATAATAAAAAAATCAATTGAAATAAAATCAATGGACATTTCTGCTGACCCTTACTGACCCAAAGGTAATTTTTTATCCAAGGCATTCATTTCAGAACAATCTCATCAGAGCAAGTAAATCGATGGGTTGCCATGTTTGTGAGAAGAGGTCATTTGGTTGTTGTAGGAGGAGAAGAGGAGAGGGTGAGCTAGCTAGCTGGTTTGTGGTGGACGGATGATGAAGGGCTGAATGGCTTAGTTGTTAGCTGTTCTCTCGCAGTCGGTGTTCTTCATTATTTGAAAATTATATGAGAGAAGATATTTTTTTAAATAAATATATCTGGGCGATAATTTGTGTTTTAAAGTTGAATTGATAATCGTGAATGCGTTAGATGTATTAGTGTTTATATAATTATAAATAATTGAATGTATAACGAAATATCTAGATTGATGTAAGTTATTGTAAACACAAACATTTTCTTTTGATGAACTTTGACCTGTATTTATTAGAATTGTATTTATTAATAATATTAATGATAATCATCATCGTCACATCACATAATATATTATTAGAATATAACATAGTAGTAATGAGAATCAACATCCTTACATCACAACCATTGATAGACTCGTTTCTCATGTCTCCACTCTCCTGCCAACTAACCATCTCATTCAGTTCTTTTCTTTATTCCAGGTTCACGAATTGTGCGACAACTTCTGCCACCGATACATCAGCTGTCTCAAGGGTAAGATGCCCATCGATCTGGTCATTGAAGATCGAGATTCCAACCCCGCTCCCACACTTCCTGGCAAAGGTCTCAGTGGGAGTGGTGAATATCCCGGAGATCACGGAACTCCACACGACCAGGTAAATGGGGGCCGTTTGTTGTTGTCCGCTTGATTTTTAACTCATGTATTTGTCCTTCCATTTATCAGTCCATCTATCATCCATTATTCCATCCATCCATCCATCTATCCATCCATCTATCCATCGATCTATCCATCCATCCGTCCATCTATCCATCCATCTATCCATCCATCTATCCATCCATCTATCCATCCATCTATCCATCTATCCATCCATCTATCCATCCATCTATCCATCTATCCATCCATCTATCCATCCATCTATTCATCCATCTATCCATCCATCTATCCATCCATCTATCCATCCATCTATCCATCCATCTATCCATCCATCCATCCATCCGTTCATCCATCCATCCATCTTCCATCCTTCCTCATGACGCAACGACAAAGTTTCAAATATGTTGACTTTTGCCAGCCTCTTTATTTGACTCCGCCTCCATCATTATAATTTATCGATCTTTCTCTGACGAGTTTTTCAACGAGAAATCTTTTTTTACGACTGCGGTGAAAATGTTTTTAAAGTCACGTGACTTCGAATATTTTGTTGTAGGATTTAATTTTAAAGTTCTCGTTGAAACAAGAAATTGCTTTTTGAAGCATTCTAAAACGAAACGATTTTAACTGGCACGCTATAAAAATTCCATGAAAAATATGAATATTACTTGTGCAGATGCTTACCATCAAACCATTTAGAAAATTTCAATACTATGATCGGTACAAAACTTGTTTGCACGTATCTGGTTGTATACAACTTACACAAATGTACACAACATACACAACATACACAAATGTACACAACTTACACAAATGTACATAACTTACACAACTTACACAAATGCGTACTTCTAGACTATCACACATTAGAAATGCTTACTATAAAGTTTTTACGCAACTCATTTGGAAAGAATCAGTAAAAAAATGTCGTGTACCTACATCTCTGCTCACCAGCACACGAGCGCAAAGTTAAAAGATGAAGCACGTACAGTACAAGCCTATGTATGTACAGTAATGTACACTCCAGCGAAAAGATGCAAATCTGTGTTGGCAGTATGTACACACGCACACACACAATTGTGCACGCTCCTCGAGAGGAACCGTTGCACAACGTCGTCAACATGGAGTGGGGACGGAAATCATTGACCGGAGCTTGCTGGTAGGCACTTTCATCTCTTCGTACCCGTACATAAGCCCATAAGCACGTACATTCCTTTATATCGTATATGTACAGTTACGTACACACATATATTCTCTCTCTCTCTCTCTCTCTCTCTTTCTCTCTCTCTCTCTCTCTCTCTCTCTCTCTCTCTCTCTCTCTCTCTCTCTCTATATATATATATATATATATATATATATATATATATATATATATATATATATATATATATATATATATATATATATATATATGTGTGTGTGTGTGTGTGTGTGTGTGTGTATATATATATATATATATACGTATGTATAAATGTATATGCTTGAAAGAATGAAAGACATGCTCACAGATTCATAAAGAAATGACCAAGGCAGAGAGGAGAGAGAGAGAGAAAGAGAGAGAGAGAGAGAGAGAGAGAGAGAGAGAGAGAGAGAGAGAGAGAGAGAGAGAGAGAGAGAGAGAGAAAGAGATGAGCACCTCCTATGCAATATACGCAAGTGTTCACTGTCGCGCAGATGGTAGTCAACACCAGCTCATATCACACTTTCCATTTTTTCTACAAACACACATGCACTGGCAACACACGCACACAAAAAACACACGTTTTTTATCAACAATTCCTTCGATAGCCCCTGCACATCTCACCCACACCTATTTCACGAGACTGAACATTCTTCCATTGAAGTTACATACGTAAGTAGCGTGGTGGTCCGTCTGGGATCGAACCTATGACATGGAGATAGGAGCCTATCTCTTTTGTACCATTCTCCACCAATCGGCTTATCTTGCTTCTCTCTTCAAAGTCATTGTGCCTTTTTACCTCTTGTACCTCAAGCACCAAGCTCTCATGAATGCCAGTTGTACATTTTTACAGTACAGTCTGTGTACTTGTACCTAGTACTACTCTCTTTGTCACGTACTCGAGTATTTTTTCTTTCTTGCGTTCGTGGGGATACGTTTGGAATGCTGGAGAAGTAAATATAGAAAAACAAGGAGAAAAAACACAGAAAAGGAAAAAAAACAAAATGGACGAATGAAGAAATAAAAGAGAAGAGAGGCATATGTACATGTGTGCATGTGGTTTCAATGAATGTCGTCTTAACATGTAACTGTAATCCCCTGTTTGTCCTAGAGATTATCTACTTTAATCTGTATCGATATGTCTCCATGTCTCTTCTTGTCCCTCTCTTTTCTCTTTCCTCTCATCTTCTCTCTCTCATTTTTATTTTATTTTCTTAAGTGATTTCTTTTTTCTCTTTTCTCCATATCTTTTACAGTTTTCATATCTCTCTTTCTAACTCATCTTTTACTCTGCACACTCTCCAAGTACAATCATGGATTTATCAACATCTATATATTATATTCAGTTACCAGAGTATCTTCAATACTTGGACTGTCTTGTTACTGTGCTCCACGCCATTCTTAAAGAAGCTGACAAGTTTCAATTGAGTTAATGTATAGCTTGTTAACATTGTTGCTTGTATTTGCGTTGTTTATATTTTCTCTCATCTTCTCCTTCGAGGTCGTTCAAGGACGTTGTACTTGTGGCAGACCAATCAATCAACCATCGAAGATCAGTTGTAGATGAATATGAATGCAATCTTCGCCATATTCATTCCAGTCATCAAGAGTTTGAAGTTCAGCGATGACAAACTAGACTTGCAAACACCTGAAGATATTTTCTTTGTCTAATTCACGTCCACAGTTATTTCTTGATGCCCCAGGAATGTTAGCCACATGCAGGCGTACATTGCGTATCACGTTTGCTAGATTTTTTTATAGAAAATTACAGAAAAGATAGAAAGACAACTCCAGGGAAGCGTAGAGAAAGAAACACTCGAAAACACTCGACTTTTGAAGAGGCAGCAAGCTCGTCAGTTAATCTTATCTTTCCTGGGAAGATGAAGAAGAGAGCATCTATTTTTGTGCATGGAATATTTTCTCATTTCATGCCCAACCTTGTGTGCACGTACTTGTATGTGTGAGCGTGTACTTGTTTGTACGTGTGAATGTGTACTTGTATGTACGTGTGAATGTGTGTTTGTTTGTACGTGTGAATGTGTGCTTGTTTGTACGTGTGAATGTGTGCTTGTATGTACGTGTGAATGTGTGTTTGTTTGTACGTGTGAATGTGTGCTTGTTTGTACGTGTGAATGTGTGCTTGTTTGTACGTGTGAATATGTGCTTGTATGTATGTGTGAATTTGTACTTGCATGTACATAAAAAAGTAATATTTTCTGCAATGTGACATCATGTTTTTTTCTCTCATATTTTTATTAATTATATTTAAGTAACAAGGAAAAAACGTTGCTGTAAGCACTTATCAATCAAAATGTACTTATAGCATATATATATATATATAATTATAATATATATATATATATATATATATATATATATATATATATATATATATATATATATATATACATATATATATATATATATATATATATATATATATATATATATATATATATATATATAGCAGAAAATTTGAAACATAATATTTCTTTTTTCAATTCATCCTGTTTTCTTCCTTATTTTTCTTTCTATATTTCTCCATCTATCTCACCCTCCTTCTATATCTTTCTTTATCTCACCCTCAATATCTCCCTCTACCCTTCTCTTTCTCTTTCACTCGCTCTCTCTTCCTTTCTCCATCTCCTTTCCACGAAACAAAGCAAGAACTTTAAGTAGTGCGAGACTGATAGACCGACAGAGGATGCAATAAATATTTCAACGAGACTCGTTTATGTTCTTCAACTTTACATTTCTCTCTCTCAGTCTCTCTCTCTCTCTGTCTCTCTGTCTTTCTGTCTGTCTCTCTTTCTTTTTTCTCTTTTTAATTTACATCCACATTGAGTATGTGTGCTTGTATTGTTGCATTTCATCAGTTTAATTATTATGTTTTGTATTGTAATAAAATTGTACGATAATATAATATATTGAAGCTATTCAATGCTGGAAGCTGATTGGTTAAGGATTTCATAATTGAGTTGTTACCTTTTTTATTTGCTCTTTTTTCTTCTTGAGGTTGCTTCCTGACACTGCTATATAATCTTTCTCTATTTCTACATCATCACCACCACCACCACCATCATCATCGTCATCATCATCATCACCACCACCACCGCCACCATCATCATCATCCTCATCATCATCCTCATCATCATCATCACCACCACCATCATCATCACCATCATCATCATCATCATCATCATCATCATCATCATCATCATCATCATCATCATCATCATCATCCCCATCATCATCATCACCATCACCACCACCACCACCATCATCATCATCATCATCATCATCATCATCATCATCATCATCATCATCGTCGTCGTCGTCATCGTCATCTTCAGCACTATGTATCTTTGTTATTAAAATTAAAACCCGTGGTATCATACCCTGTCGAGTCTACGTCCATGACTATTACCACAGCAACATACACAGCATCTTATATATACAGTCTATTTTTTACCATTTTCCTCAATTGTTTCTCAATTCCATTTTTCCATATCTGCTATCTTTTCCACCATTTTGGTTCTCGTGAGGAAAATGGCCGACTTCCGCCTGATGACATTTTCATGACGTCACAAGCAATTGAGATTCGTCATTTCCTCTAACCGTCGGAAAGAAAAAGGGAAATTAAGCGAGAAATTGCACAAGGAATTTTTATTTAAAAAAACTTTAATACAGAAAAATTATTTCAATTTAAGTTTAAAATATTTTAAACAATTTTAGGAATTTTCGAGTCAGAAATAAAAGTTATTTTATCGTTTTTCATTAGAAAAATTAATTAAAAGTGATTGCTGCAAATTAAAAACATTTCTCGGAATCGTAATTGTGACGAAAAGTAATTATAACATTTTTCCTCTTTTTAAAAATTACATTTAAGGAAAATTAAATTAAAGTGGTTTTTATTATTTTTTCGAAATTTCGAATTACATGTTGCAAGACGTTAATAAATATATATTATTTTATATCGCAATATAATATTTGAAAGAAAGATATATTACAAGTAGGGTGCCCGGAGTTGCCCGGCTTTTTTTGGAGGTTTTTCTATCGTTTTTCTCTCTCGTTCCCGTTTCCTTCCCGCTTTCTTTCCCGTTCCCGATCGCTTTCCCGTTCCCGTTCGCTCTCCTCCTTCTTGCTTTCCCGCGTCCTCTCTCTTTTCCGCTTGTTTTTCCGCTCCCAGTTGCTTTTCCGTTCCCGCTTGCTTTCCTTTTCCCGTTCCCGCTCATTTTGTGACCGATCTCAATTTTTTTCACAAATACCTTCCTCCATTGACTTTTAAGGTTGTGTGAAAATTTCATTACGATCGGATGAATGGTGTAGCAATGCATAAAGGACAAACAAACAAACAAATAAACAGACAGTCAGACAGTCATTTCTATTTAAATGAAATTTATATTATTTTATATCGCAATATAATATTTGGATGTATTATTTTATATCGCAATGTGATAATTGTATCAATTATACTTCTATTTTATTAATCCTATTTCAAATTTTTTATTTAATATTTGTTTCACACTCGTGGGCCCATTTTTACAGAACAACCAGAAGCAGCCATTTTTCAAGCGCCTAACCACTAACAACACATCTGGGTGCTAGCGACGTCGCTGGTATTCGAACCACTAACCTTCAGGTTTATGGGGGATGCCTTATCACTTTACCATCAGCGCCCCAATTATTTATAAATTATAAAAATACACATAACTATTAATTTTAATAGTTATTTTTCATCTATAGTGTGAAAACTTCATTTTTTCAGAATTGTTCCTTGCTATATTATTCCAACTTATAACTTGTTTATATCACCATAACTTGTTTATATCACCTTAACTTGTTTATATCACCATAACTCGTTTATATCACCCTAACTTGATCACATCACCATAATTTGTTTATGTCACCATAACTTGTTTATATCACCATAACTCGTTTATATCACCATAACTTGTTTATATCACCATAACTTGTTTACATCTGCATAATTTGCTTATATCACCAAAACTTGTTTATATCGCCATAACTTGTTTATATCACCACAACTTGTTTATATCACCATATAGGTACTTGTTTATATCACCATAACTTTATGTGACACAGTTAATTATCTCACCAGGTTTGTCATCGTTCAACTCAAAAATGACTTCCTGCTTTTTTTCATTGTCATAGCAACGGTACACCATGTTCATTCCAACACCACCTCACCATCATCACCACCATTTCACCAAAAAAGGGGTTAGCGCTTGGATTGAGTGATGCCAGCATGTGTGTCTATGCCTTGTATGAAGTTAGGTTGAGCAGCATCATCATCAATCAATCGGTCGTCATGTTTTGGCATTGCAGCTGGATGCTATTATGTATGGTGATGTTCCTGATGATGATCGTCTTCTTTCTTTGTTCATATTTTTTCTTTTTCTACAATTCTTTCTGTTTTCTTTCGCTTTTTGATGGAAAATTATTTTTTTTCAATGTTCTTTATTGCTGTGCAAAGAATGGAAAACGTAGATCAGGGTGATGCTGGATGAACTGCAGGCTTTAGATTCATAACAATCGGTTGACAGTTTCAATCGGTTGAGCATCGATTGATTGATTGAATATTTGGTCGGTTTATTGATTCACTGCTTTGCAAGTTTTTGTTGCTGAAAAGCTGAGCCTGAAAAAAGAAAACAAGATTTTTGCAATCAACGTTGTTCTCTCTTGTTTACAGTTTCATGCTTTTCCAGCTGATTTCAAAATGTTGTTTACATATTTACAATTTTCAATAAATTGATAATTTATTAAAAGTACTATTATTTATGAATATGAATAGTTTTTTATTTATAGTTATATATTTGAATATGAACTTATATACACTTGTTATATGTATATTTATATACATACATACAAATACATATATTTATATATATATTTATTTAGCGTCCTTCGTCTCTCAGTGGCATGTCCTCATCAAATTTCCATCATCATCAAGATGACGTACAATCAACAAGATCTGACGACACACCTGGTCCAAACAGTCACTCCAACCACAATTCGCACAGTCTCGGCGACAATAATAGTGAAACGGGTTGGTTATCTAATTTCTTTTAGTTACATAATTAATAAATGATGTTTATTCATGTGACTGCACTTTAAATTGATGTTAATATTATTATTGTTATTGTGCTATGGAGGCTTTCTTATTTCCATCTTTACCTTGACTAAATTATCTACTCATTAAAATATGTCTTACTCTTCTCTACTTTACTATATATGTATACAGTGGCGGATCTAGACTTCTTTGGCGGGGGGAGGCCAAACAAATGGCGGGAGGGGCCAAAACAGCGGGAGGGGCCAAAAAACGGCAGGAAAGCAAACATTTGATCTTAGATCCACAAACCTCACTGGAAAACAACTGCCGGATGCTAAAATTTTTGTAATTCATCTGAAAAGTATTTTTTTCTAAATTTGGTCAATTTGAACTTTTCTCATTTATTTCTATTTTTAAACGTCATTTCTCGTAATGTTATTTTCATAAATTTTTTTTAGTATATCAAAAAAGTAAATTCTCTCTCTCTCTCTCTCTCTCTCTCTCTCTATATATATATATATATATATATATATATATATATATATATATATATATATATATATATATATATATATATATATATATATATATATGAGCTGAAGAATTATTGTCATGAGAAGATTTGTTATAAAACATTTTGATGGAATAATTTATTTTGAATGATTTAAACTTTATTCATTCGTTTTGCATTAAAATATCAAAACGTCAATAATATTTATTTCTTTAATTCGAACAAAAAACTAATCTGCAAATTCTTCCACATTGCCTGCCCTGGATCTGCGAATCTTTCAACTTGCCAACATCTCGTAAATTTTTCTCCTTTGAAGAAGGAATCGTATAAAATTTCAACCAAATATCTTCTTACGTCTTCTACTTGTTATAAATATAATATTATATTCATAATTTTTCTGTCGCCTACTTTATAATTAAACAAATTATAGTAACATAAAATTAGGTACTTTCTTCTCCAAATGGGTTCATTGAACTTTTAAAATTTTTAATTTTTGAAACACATTTTTAACAAAATTAACATTCGTTACGACAGCTTTGATTGATGACTTTTAAATTTAAAACAATATTAAATTATCATAAATTTATTTCAGTGTATTCTCATATGTATGTATTTGTGTGTGTGTGTGTGTGTGTGTGTGTGTGTGTGTGTGTGTGTGTGTGTGTGTGTGTGTGTGAAAGCGAGAGAGAGAGAGAGAAGGATGGGAGATAGGCAGAAACAATTGTTTCTATCATTTTGAAAGCATTGTTCAATTTTTTCATATGTTTTGGCAGCATATAAAAACTTACGCTTGGAATACAACACAAAAAAACTCATTAAATTATATTAATTTAATAGCTTTAAGTGTATGTGATATGCGATACATTCATATGCGATATAAATATATGTGCATATGCATAAGAGTATTTGCATAAAACTGCTCGAGGCAAATCTGTTGCATCTTCGAAATTTCTAATCAGGTTCTGGAAACGTCGATGGCAAAGGATCCAATCAAAATGAAATTTACATTGACCGGAAAAATCTTTACCAACGTTGTTCTAATGTGTTCTCGTTCTGTTATTTCGTGCAGTTTTCTAATCGTGTATTTATATATTCTATATGGTATTTATTGTACTTATGTATCTTGTTTTATATTAATATTTATTGCATTTATACGATTTAGTTATGTTTTTTAATTATTTTATTTGAACTGTATATTATTGTTATGTATATTATAAGACCGTTGTTTTATTGTTTTATATTGCTATGTATATTAGAAGACCGTTGTTTATAAATATGGTCAGCTACCATTTAATTCATATTTTATATGTTTCATCTATAATTATAATATTTTACAACTTCTTCTTATATGCCCTTCTAATTTGCATTGATTCTTGATCAAGTCCTATTTATTTATTTATTTATCTATTTATGCTGCGTTAGGCTTCCGTGTTCTAATTAAATTGTTAATTTAAATCAATTTAATTTTTAACTGTTCTAACTGAGTTTTGGAAGGTCTAATCAAGTACTGAAAAAAAAGTATTTATAGACATATAGCCACAAAATTACTGATAAACATACAGAGATAGCTTGATACAAATACATTCATATGGAAACATTGATAAACAAGAAACAATTACATTCTAATCTCTAATAAATGGGTTTTTAAAAATCGCATTGTTAAATTGTAGAGTTCACCAGGGGCTCCAGAGGCTCCAGAGGGGGGTTAGGAGGCAAATTCTCCCTCGCAAAGCTAGGAGAAAAAATTCTCCCCTGAGCTTTAGTTTTACAGTTAAAAGAGTTTCAGATGTGTAGCAGATTTAAGCAACAGAACCTTACATTCATGCAGCAATTGTCATTGTTCACACCTCAGACTCTCTTTAGTGATACATCTATAAACAGTTCTGTCATTGAAATGATTTGCCAACTCTATGGAGCTGATACCAATACAGTCGCAGCTGAACAGTCAGGCTTCAAAACAACGTTCTGTCATCTGTCTCAAAATAGCACTACTATTAATACTGATGATCTCCTACAAAAAGGTTGCGATGATCAAGGGCAATCTGATAATGAAGAAGACTAAATTGTAGATGCTGATGTTGGGTCTGACATTTGAAACAACGATGTCATCATGATTGAAAACAGGGGCACAACTAGGGGGGCAGGGGGCATCGGAGGGTCCTGCAATTTTTTCAAATTCGATGCGTTTTTTAAGGAGTGGGGGTGCTACATTTATTCATAAACTTATTTTTTTACAATAGCTTTAACTGGTTTGAGACTGATTTTGACTATCTTCAGTATACAGTCTTTTTTTCT
>OZ022241.1:18806772-18831772 GCA_963978895.1 Erpobdella octoculata
TGTGTGTATGTGTGTATGTGTGTATAATTGTATGTGTGTATGTATGTGTGAATGTGTGTATGTGTGTACATATGTGTATGTGTGTATGTATGTATGTATGTATGTGTGTACGTATGCTTGTGTACGTCTAGATTCATGGTGCTGGTAGGCTTCGGAAGAGGAGCACTTATCTCCAGAAAGCTTGAGAAGAAATTAAAGGAACAACATTAGCTTAACGTCGGTCCCAATCTGATGGCCTCTTACTTGCGTGCGTGTGATGTTGTACTTGTGTGCGTGCGTGCTATCTGTCGCGTGGGCGTCTGTGTACGTGCGATTAGAGAATAAAATAAGAATTATAAGAGATTATGAAAACTTATGAGAGAATGTGTCATATATTTGAACATGTATGAGTTTACTGTACAGATAACTAACAAATACAGACACGTACAAAGAGAGTGACATTGAGACACACACCAGTTCATATCCTACTGCCCTCCAACGACCACCGGCCAAACATAGCACGGCCTATCGATCAAAGGCGGGAAGGATAATCGGCCAATCTAAGTGGCAGGTAAATTTCTCCAATGATGGATGGCCGTCCGGTGGCGCGTTCTACAAACGAACCATCCCCGCCTTCGCCCTCCAGGAGCACGTTTCTCTCTCTCGCTGCTTCACATCTCTCTCTTTCTCTCTTTTTCTTTCTCTTTCTCTCTCTTTCTCTTTTTCCTTTTTTTCTTGTTCTTTCTCTTTCTCCCTTTCCACCCTTTTTCTTCCCAATTTTTTAGTTCTGTCTCCGTTTAATTTCTCTCAGTCCCCCACATGACAATTGCCTTCATCACCAACGAAACTTTTTCTTTCTCCATTATGCCAAAACACCCACTCCGAAAACAAAAATAAATTAATTGTTTTATTTTGAATTAGATTCATATTTAGTTTTTTAGAAATTAGTATTGTTTCTGCTTACTTTTCTGTGCTGTCGTTTCATTGGAGATTGGTCAAGTACTCTTGTTTTCTGTACATCTGTGTCCTAATGGGTGTTTCTACCAGTGTGTTCGTGTCTCTAAAAATGTTCTTGTTAATGTGTCATGCAGGCAGAGTAGAACTTTCAAAAACTTGTATTCTGCCGCTTGAAAGTAACACGAAGCTGTTCCTTCCTTCTTTCACATGATGAGTAGCACATTCACTTCATCAAAAACAAAACTCGACTGCTTTTGTGGGAATTTCCAGAAAAGATGAAATTTCCCACGCTCGTGGAAGAGTTCATGCACTTCAACTATTTTCAATTTTTTTTCAGTTTTTAGAAATGTAAAAGCCGGGGATGATATTTTATTGTCAGAAATGTTGCGTAGATTGTTCAGAATAGTTACACTTCATTTTAAGCACAAAAAGAATTTGAACAAAAGATTTCATTTCGTTCTTGAATATTTTAATCTTTTGTTGCTCCTGACCCTTGACCCTTATTACTGTTGTTCTCGTTGTTGCCCCTTCCTTTTGCAATTATCTTTGTTCTTTGTCTGCCACGTGGACGTATGGATTGTGGTGGTTGAAGTCTGGGTAGTTGTAGTTGAAGTTTTGGTAGTTGTAGTTGAAGTTTGGGTAGTTGTAGTTGAAGTTTGGGTAGTTGTAGTTGAAGTTTGGGTAGTTGTAGTTGAAGTTTGGGTAGTTGTAGTTGAAGTTTGGGTAGTTGTAGTTGAAGTTTGGGTAGTTGTAGTTGAAGTTTTGGTAACTTATTGGCACTGCTATTTGTTTTTGTCTCAGTTATAGCTAAATACTGGAATATATGAAACTCGATGAATGTGGCATTTGTGATGATGTGGTTGCAGTGTTTTAAGAAAAAATGAAAAAATGAATGAATGGGTGGATGGATGGATGGATGGATGACAGGTGGCACGAAGGAATACACGAGAAGGTGGGTGGTTGGGGTGGGCAGATAGATTGAGCAGTAGTAATTACAGTTCCCTTGTAATCAAGTAGAAACATGGAGGTTCGATTTTCGTCCAAGTTAGGAGCAATTCCATGTCTTTTCGGCTTCCGGTTCCGCTGTAATGGCGGCCTTCATTGTCTTTGTACGGAAGTATCGCTGGCGGCAGGAAAATGTTATTGATGAAAAAGTCTTACATGTAACATGTTACACACGTCTTTTACATTAAGCTGTTGTTACACGTACCATTATGAAAAAAATATATTAATTTTTTGTCGTGTTTTTATTTCAATGGAGAAAAATTGTAATAAATTGTAATAAATTATAATCAAATGTTACAAATAAACCTGAATGTAATAATTCAACATCATCTCCATCTTGCAATTATTTCTGACATTTGTACAATTTCTAATGTTTGAACTTTGACATTCCAAATATAAAGGTTAAATTTTTGCGAATTCTTTGTTGCATATCTTACAGCTGTCCAGCTGCAAGTTCTGTTATGGTGCGAATATTACTAAATTTTCTTGTACAATATATTAAATAAGTTATGACGATGAATACGAAAATTATGATGATTATAATGATGGTGTTGGTAAGGTGACAACGATGATGGCGGTCATGGCTACAATGTCGATGGCAATTACATTACCAATCATCATATTTACCATGCTTAAACTATTAATAGTAATAATAATAATAATAATAATAATAATAATAATAATAATAATAATAATAATAATAATAATAATAATAATAATAATAATAATAATAATAATAATAATAATAATAATAATAATTTCTTATTTGTTATTATTATATATTTAATTATTGTTTTGTTTTTATTATTACAAGTAGGTTATAATTTTTTAGAAATAATATTTGTAATAAATGGCATGAGATGAAGCATGAAAAGTAAAAAGCAAGTGAGGACATGTCACATGACATCAAGAACAGCATTTTTCACCTTCTGAAAATTTTATTCCTGCATTTTATATATGCTCTCTCTTCTTTCGTCTCCCTAATCATTTTCTATCACCATCATCATCATCATCATCACCATCATCATCATTATCATCATCATCGTCATCATCATCGTCATAATCAACATCATCATCATCATCATTAGCACAGCATCAAAACCATTACTTATTTTACAATAAAATGACGTTTTTTGTTAAGTATACAACGACATTGGTACGAGCATGAATGCTGTATTTAGTGTATTTAGCTAGTTCCTATGCTATTTGTAGCTAGTTCGTATGTTGTTGTAGCTAGTTCCTATGTTGTTAGCTATAAATTCATAAACCGGAAAAACAGGCGAAGATATTTAGAAGAAAAATTAAGACTGATTCGAAAAACGACAGCAGGACTGATTCACAAAAGAATGTCATAGAAGTAATTGAGAAATGTGAGGAATCAATCTCTGGAAAAGATAAAATATCACAAACATTCATGGACACACAAACACACGCACACACATACACATACACATGCACGAATACACATGTGAAGGCAGGGAAAGAACGGCTCGAGCAATTTTGACCCCCATCAAAAATGCAATTAAAGATTGCGCCGATCCTTAGAAAATAATGAAGACGCTGTGTGATGATGTAGTAGTAGTAGTAGTTGTTGTGGTTGGAGTAGTAGTAGTAGTAGTAGTAGTAGTAGTAGTAGTAGTAGTAGTAGTAGTAGTAGTAGTAGTAGTAGTAGTAGTAGTAGTAGTAGTAGTAGTAGTAGTAGTAGTAGTAGTAGTAGTAGTAGTAGTAGTAGTAGCAGCAGCAGCAGCAGCAACAGCAGCAGCAGCAGTAGTAGTAGTAGTAGTAGTAGTAGCAGTAGCAGTAGCAGCAGCAGCAGCAGCAGCAGCAGTAGTAGTAGTAGTAGTAGTAGTAGTAGCAGTAGCAGTAGTAGTAGACGTTATTTTGATGAACGTGGTTGAGATTCCCGTTGAAACAAATGTTTCATTTTTATCCTAATAAAAGAAGTGATAAAATAGCAGAGAAGACGACAATGATGATGATGTCTTTCTCATCATCAAAATCATCATCATCCTCATCATAATCAACATCATCATCATCATCATAATCAACATCATCATCATCATCATCATCATCATCATCATCATCATCATCATCATCACCGTCATAGAAATATAAAAGTCTCTAGTAGTAGTAGTTACACGAAATGTTAGGAACCTGGGACGCCATACACATACACATACACATACACATACACATACACATACACATACACATACACATACAAATACACACACACATACACATACACATACAAATACACATACACATACACATACACATACACATACACATACACATACACATACACATACACATACACATACAAATACACACACACATACACATACACATACAAATACAAATACACATACACATACACACAAACATACACCCCAAGAACGTTTTTATTTAAAAATATAAACAATGTTTTGATTTTACAAATTTTCAACAGCTCAACAACTTCCAACATGTTTTTGAATTTTTGCTTTCTGGGCAACTAAGTGCTTGTCGGCTCGTTAGAAAACAAACAAACCATTGTGAATTATTGTAGAATTTTATTTTTTTATATAAATAAATACAAATAAATAAAAATAATAATTTATTATAACAAAAATTGAACAAAACTTTTTTTTTATTTTTGCGATTTAGAAATAAAAGATTAAAACGGCAAATGATCTTTTCATGTCCCCTCATGGTTTCATCAATCAAATGTTTTGACGTGCAGTCGCAACCATTTTTTCTTGATTTTTTCCAAAATGTTTTTCATTTTGTGCTCAAAATGAAGAAACAAAGCAGATTGTATTATTTAAATAAAACCTAACATGTTGACGTGACCCCGTGGCAGGGGGGGGTCTGCATCTTCTGATGTCTACGAGAGGAACATGACCCTTCATTCTTTTTTGGAAACTTTTTTAAGCTCAAAACTTTTTCAAGGTTTTTGTCCGTTCATTGTGTCAATTTTTTTTTATAAAATTTTATTTACGGATTGATTGATTGAGCGTATAATTTTCAGGCGACTGTTTAGACAACAGTGTTGGTTCAGGGGAAGGCACAGCAGATGAAGACCCTGAAATGAACGGCTCCCTGGCAAAACAGCAGAAGAAACGAGGAATATTCCCTAAAATTGCCACAAACATCATGCGGGCCTGGCTCTTTCAACATTTAACGGTTTAGAAATTTTTTTGTGTTTTTGTTATGTTCTTGTTGAGTTCTTCTTGGGTTCTTGTAGGTTTTTGTTAGTTATTTGTTGGGTTTTGTGGGTTTTTGTTGGGTTTCTGTTTTTGACGACAAAAACTTACATCGTCATAGTAACTATGAACATCTTTTGCTTGCTATTCACCGTAATAATATTTTTACGATACGATAGTCGCTATGAAATTTTTCACCTATCTTAAAAGCATATTTTTAATTTTTAAAATTAACTTTTACTTGTTTCTATCGTTGTTTCTCTTTCGCTTTTTCTCCCTCTCCCTTTCCTTTTCCCGCATATTCAAACGCTCCCACTCCCTCTTCCTGTTTTGTTCCTTCTCGCTTTCCCGCTCCTTTCTTTCATCCTCTCCCTCCTAACTTCTTTTTGACAAAATATTTAAAATAAATAAATAGATTTGTTAAAAGCTGCTTGAAACCTTCTTTAGACTTTGTTGCGTAAAATAAATTTGAATTTTGTTACGCAATAACCTTTGATGTTCGTACATATTCACTTTTGGCCTGGGAGGTTTTTGGCCATGAAATAAAATAAAAATAAATTGAAAACTACTCTATCTATTTTCCTATTTGAGATCTACCTCTATGCCACATCTCGTTAAAATTGGTACAGGCTGTTTGGATTTGTATAGAAGACAAATAAACAGACAAACAGTCATTTATATATATATATATATATATATATATATATATATATATATATATATATATATATATATATATATATATATATATATATATATATATATATATATATATATATATATATATATATATATAGAAAGAGAGAGAGAGAGAGAGAGAGAGAGAGAGAGAGAGAGAGACAGACAGACAGACAGAGAAAGAAAGAGAAAGATTAAAAAAGCAACATTAGTAACTTAAATAATAAGAAGACGAAAAATAAATATTGCATAACGACAATTTCACAAAGACAAAACACTTTCACTGTCGTCTATTCAAACGAAAGTGCCTCTTTCGCCACTAGTGTCTGCTAACATTACCAGACACTTGTACGTCATTGATATCTGACTTCAAGTCAATAATCTGTATCCACTGGAGACATTTATCAAACATGCATCAATGGGATTTTATGCATATTATGAAAAATTTTTAATGCATGAAAACGCAATATACGGCGTTTTTAAGTGTATTTCTGGTCATAGCAACACACAAAAAGGTGGTTTTTGGGGTTAGAACTCTCCCCTTCGAAAATATTCAAAAAAATTTTTAATGCATGAAATCTATTCCTCAATTTGATTTAGTGTAAATTAAAACAAGTGAATCGTTAAAAACTTTATTTTTCAAAAATTTTGTAATTGGGCAGCTACTAGTTTTTGCAATTTATTGTTTGATGATAATAAAATATAAAATAGAAAAAAAATGACTACAGTCTTTTAATTACTTAACATGTGAAGTATGTGAGGAGTTAAAATATAAGAAACTTTCGAATCAATATGGAAAAAACAATGTTTTTATTATAAATATTGATTTTTTTTTAAATAAACTACAAATTGATGGTTCATTTCTCTACAGAAAATTTGTAATTTAAAAAAAATTCAATTTTTATTCAATTTTATTTTATATCTTATTCAAATTTGGTTCAATTGATCTGGAAGTTCAACAAAATGTAAAGTCTGCAACGACAAATAAACCCATTAAATTTTAGCTTGATTTAATAATTGAAGTTAGTTTTTTCAAGTGTCAAAGGGTCCCAACGTATGGCTCAAGCAAGCATGCGAACACGGTGAAGCTAATATAAAAGATTTAACAAGTGAATCGTAAAAAACTTTGTTTTTTAACAATACTTTATAATTTCGTAATTTAGCGACTAAAAATTGTTTGAAAAATATTTTTTAATGATTTATGAAATAAAACAGGAAAACATTAACCACAGTCTTCTAAAGTCTTAATATGTGATAATATTAGGACTGAAAATATAAGAATCTTACGTATCAATATGAGATAAAAATAATTTTTATTATTAATTTTTTAATTTAAAAATTAAATATAGCTTTCTTTAAATAAACTAAGAAAATTTATAATTTTCAAAAAATTTTAAAACTGTTTTTAGAAATTTTTCATTAGAGGTTCAACTCTTTCGTGTGTTTAAAGATATTCTACCCCAATAATGAACTTTATTTTGGATAAAATGGCTGATGTATTAACAAAATAAAATAACTTATATGTCTTATTAATATACAATATTTCTTGACATTTAAAAAAAATAAAAGTTCTTGAACTTACCTAAAATAATATTATTCTGCTATTTGAAATCAAATTTGATTGAACTGTTTTAAAAACTTTTGTTATTTAATATGGTTTTAATAGGCGCTGGTGGCAGAGCGGTAGAGCGTTCGCCTTTCGATCGTTAGTTCGGCAGTTCAAGCCTCACAGGCGTCACCAGCGTAACTCCCTTAAGCAAGGAGTTCACTCGCATTCGCTAAAGGGGTTGGCGCCAATAAATGGCTGCCTTTGCAAAGGACCTTTTCTTCGTGGCTTAGAAGTCTAAGGATTAACACCACGTTAAACATTGTCAAAGAAAAAAGAAAAAGAAATGTAGAACAATTAAAGATAAAAAAAAACTTTATACCCTCTAAAAAAACTTCCAAACCCTCCCAAATTTTTTTCTCAAATCCCCTCTGAAAAAAAATCCACAGAAACATTTGCACATAAGGACACTCCGCAAATATGAATACATCCGCAGAGACATTTGTACATACGGACACATCCGTAAAGACATTTGTACATATGAACACACACACATATCCTATCAATTATGATGATAATAATCAATAATTGAATGGAGCATTCCTTTTGTAAGAAGAACTTCAACATCAAACAATACCTCATTTCTCACAGACAAGAATGAATCGTCCTATCGCCATGACATGTTACGCAACTTTACGCCGTCTCGCTATTGCCCTATAGCCGAAACTTAGTTTTTAACTTTTCTCCCATTTGTCAACATAAGAACCTCCCATTGTGCATAAATTTTCATAACAAGTTATTTTAAATCTGACCAAGTACATTAAAATTTGAAAACTCAATTTGTTTGAAATTAATTAGCAAATCCATCACAGACGGGTGTCCATTATTATTTCAGCTCAAATTTCTGAAGCGCTGAAGTTTGTAAATTCTGCTTTTAATAATTTTTCATTGTCGATAGCCATAATTCAAAAAGACTTTATTTTGTTTATTGTTTTATCGGCTTAGTTTTCAATCAATCAATCAATCAATCAATCAATCAATCAATCAATCAATCAATCAATCAATCAATCAATCATCAATCAATCAATCAATCAATCAATCAATCAATCAATCAATCAATCAATCAATCGATCAATCAATCAATCAATCAATCAAACAAAAAATCAACCAACCAACCAGCCAACCAACCAACCATTCAATCAATCAATTTATTTATCAACCAACCCATCAAACAACCAACCAATCCACATCTACCAACTTCATCACTTATCAGCCTGCTATCTCAGTCAGCAAACCGTCTTCATTCCACACCTAACTCAGCTAACAAACCATCCACATACTTACCAGCTTAACCATCCACCTATTCATTCATGTATCAACCAACCATCAAACCACCAAACAACCAACCAGCCAACCAGCCATCCAACCAATCTCATACCAATAACTACTCATCTCGTTCTTTTATTTCTTCAGATACACAAACCATCATGGCGACAATTTTTCGATTTTTGCTCGAAATAAATAATTTATGGAATGTTCAAAATTTTCTGAGGTGCAAATTTGCCCGCCAAGAAAACAAGTCGCCCCTAGAAAATCTTTTTTTTATATTTTAACTTTTTAGTATTATTTTCTGATCAGCTCTTATAAATCACACCATCGTCATCATCACCATAATCATCATCATCATTATCATCATCATCATCACCATCATCATGGCTATCAATATCTGGCACCGATGTAGCCATCCACAATTTTATAACCATTCCTCATAAATTAAAATCTGTCATCATTTTCAACTGACGTCACACTTTCTCCATCGCAATCGTCATCACGACCACCATGATCTCTAACCTTATCATTATCACGATTACCATGATCTCTAATCTTATCATCATCATCATCATCACAACCACCATGATCTCTAATCTTATCATCATCACAACCACCACGATCTCTAAGCCTATCATCATCACAACCACCATGATCTCTAATCCTATCATCATCACAACCACCACGATCTCTAATTTTATCATCATCATGACCAGAGTCAGTCTGCCATTTTATTTTGTTTGATTTGACCTGGCATGCTCTCGAGTATCCAATGATAGATGAGGGCCACTGTTGAGACGGAAGATCATTCCTGTATCAAACCTTCCATCACGTGTTTACAAAATACTTCAAATTCTTTTCCTCCCATATGTTTGCCTACCTCTATATCTGTCTCTTTGCTTGTCCTCCTTTCTACCTCTAAATCTGTCTCTGTATTACGTCTACGTCTACATCTGTTTCGATTTATTTGTCTATATATTTGTTTTCTCCCCTTCCTCTACATCTGTCTCCGTTCTTGTTTATCTCTCTATTTGTTTGTTTGTTTGTTTCTCTCTACTCACGCAGACGTTTTGCCAGCTGATAATATTTCGTTTCTTAATTTTATCCAATTTTGAAAAATATCCTTTAAAAAATTAAGAGCATTTTCTCAATTTAAATATCAGTGATGGGCACCAACTACTTCAATTGTAGTTACAACTACATGCCAACTACCTCATGACAGAAGTAGTTATAACTACATGTTAACTACTTTAGAAGAGAGGTAGTTATAACTAGTTTGTTAACTACTACTAAAGTAGTTAACTACTTTCCAACTACTTTTTAACTACTCGTATATTTATAAAACATGTACTGTAAGATATAAAAACACAACAACAAAAAATAAATTTGCATTTAATAATTTTTTTTAAAGAATAATAATGATTGTTAACTAAATATAATAAAAACAAAGTATTTTTAAGCAAATATAATAAAACAAAGTATCTTTAAACAAATATAATAAAAACAAAGTATTTTTAAGCAAATATAATAAAAACAAAGTATTTTTAAGCAAATTTTAGAAAAACAAAGTGTTTATTGATACATAAAGGTTGAATGACAAAGTTCAAAATTTGTTAAAACTGGAACGGCTTTTCAGAAAAACCATACGGTCAAATAAAGTGTCACTCATTTTGCATCTTCGAGGTGTCAAAATCATACCAGCCATGCTTGGAAGAGTAGAATTGGCTTTTATGAAAGCTCATTCTACAAATGGATAATCCTTCAGTGATTGAACATTCGATGCTTTAGATTATATTTTTAAATTATCTGGCTTTTTAATAATTTTGTTACAGCGCTAAGTCAAAGTACCGTATTTTTTCGCATATAGCGCGCGTACGCAGATAACGCGCCCCCGCAGATAACGCGCGTTTGTATGAAAGTTTGGGATAACGCGCACACGAATATAACGCGCATATGTATGTAAATTCTGGTATAACGCTATGTAAAACCGCATATAACGCGCACACGATTATAACGCGCCTTGGAGAGCGCGGTATGTAAAAATCGCATATAACGCGCGCGTTATATGCGAAAAAATACGGTAGTTAGACTAGTTATAACTACCAAACTAGATCATAAAAGTAGTTATAACTACATGGCAACTACTCAAAAACAAAAGTAGTTATAACTACCATGTAACTACTATAAATGTAGTTATAACTACAGTAGTTACAACTACAGTAGTTAAAGTGCCCATCACTGTTAAATATCAATACAATTAATTAAAATACAAATAATTTACTGCAAATAAATAAATAAATACATATAATTAATTAACGAAAATCCTTTTGCACAGATGATTGGCCGTCATTCTTATTTACTATAATTAATTAATTAACTAATTAAATCTGCTCAAATTATAATAAATAGTATTCTAATAAATATGAATATCAATTTTATTATTTGTTTGTAGCCAATGTAATTTATAATAAATTGTAAGGCCAATTAATTAATATATTTGCAGCCTTTTTAATATATAATAAATTATAAAAACATTAATTAATATATTGTCGCATCTTTAATATATAATAAATTTTAAAGCTAATTGATTAATATAATTGCAGCATCTTTAATATATAATAAATGATAAAACAAATTAATTAATTAATTAATTAATTAATATATTTGCAGCATCCTTATCCTTCCGAAGACCAGAAGAAAGAACTGGCTGAACAGAGCGGATTGACGTTATCCCAAGTAAACAACTGGTTCGTTCATCGCTATTTCTACACTTATTTTACACTTTATGTAATTGAATTAACTTAATAATAAAATCATCAACTATAATCATTAATAACTATGCATTTGAAATAATAAGGTAGCTTAACGAAAAAATTGGCCTTACGTTGTACAGTAATCAATTGATAGATGTTGACTACGCTTAATAAAACATAAAATGATTAAAACAATTAATTATATTTTTTGTACATTTTAAAACTTATTTTTATAACAGTTTATTTTTTATTGAATTCAATTTAAATAATCTTCTTATTTATCGTTTTAATTTTGTAGTTCGAATAGCCTGCCTAGAACGTCTTAAACTTATAAAATTAAATTTATTATATTTTCTACCTCTGAAGAAATAATAAAAGTTTTTTTAGCAATTCATTCTTCTTCATAATTATTTACTATAAGTAATTATTTATTATTTCTGATTAGCTAAATGATTAAAACAGCAATAGTTATAATAATATATATTAATATATTGGATAAAGGTTATCGTTTTGAAGTTGTACGATGTTGTTATGTGTAGTGTAGGAGAGTTTGAGGGATGTGATGTAGTGTAGGAGAGTTTGAAGGATGTGATGTAGTGTTAAGAGGGTGAAGACATGAGTGATGGAATGTTCTGTTTTATGAGGGACGATTTGAGTTTTGAAAGCCTGAAACGAAGGGTTCGTAGTTAAATTTTTTAAAGTTGTTTACATTTTGTCGTACGATATTTCAAATTTCGTTTTAATGTTGAAAATGCTTGTGCAGCTTTGTTTGTTGCGTTGGCAATGCTTTGTTGTTGCTGTCGAGCGGCGCAAGCAACAAATCACGTGACACCACGGCATTTCAGCTCGGCAACCTTTCGGCCAATAGAAATTAGATTTGTTTTCCATTGTTGTGTTTTTCAATTTGAAACAGCCAATGACAGACATGGACGTCCACAGGCTTAGTTACGATTCGTCAATAAAAAACTCCATTGAGAAAAAGTTACTATTGAAAGGAGGCAGCTATGTGGCTGCTTTGATTTATTGGAACAAAACAGAAGCTTTTTCTCTCGAATTAATTCAACGCTGGAAATTAATTTTCCTCAAATTTCATTCATAAAATCACTTTTCATTATCGAACTTATTCAAAGAATGATTTCGAATTCTTCTGTCGTCACTCAATCAGTTACAATTAAGAGAATTATTGGACATTAATCATATCGGTCCTTCTCTTACTTGATTTGAATTAATTTGTAAACATAAAATATTATGCATTCACGTTCGAAAGGTTTCAATATGACGGGAACGGTTCGTTAGAAACGATGACGATGACTATTATGATCGTTGAAGTTATGATGATGATGATAAAAGTCACGATGATTATGATGGTGGTGATGATGATAATTAGAAAGTTTAAATGAACGTTAGAATAGTCAGCCAATAAAATTGTTTAATTAATTTTTTTATATGAATAATTAAGTTAATGATGACAGCGGAGATGATGTAGATAGTAATGATAATGCAGTAGAAAAATTTTAAATGTAAAAAAACATGGATGTGCTGTACTGATGGATGGCCGTCGGATGGAGCAGTTGTCGGATGGAGCAGTTGTCGCATCGGATGAACGCATGCAGGCGCCCTTGCGTTTCCAAACGCGCATGTCACTCCTGTCCTCTCTCGTTCCGTTTCTGTGATCTAAGAATCCTTTTTTCCTTTCTCCATTCTATTTTTTCCATATTCTTTCCTCGCATCATTCCATATTTCCTACATTCTCCTCATTATCCTTGTCCACTTTACTTCCATGGGAGAATTACTAACTAAACACACATGCACAACGTATTGTATATACATATGTGTATTATGTATATACACTTGTTTTCTAAGAGTACACGCAAAAACAAGTCTGGTGACATTCCCACAATCCCTTCGTATCAATATATAAATAATAATAATTTAAGAACATTTAAATTATTATAAATTCTATTTTTAATAATTTCTTTATTTTAATTCATTTTCTTTTATTCTTCTTTTCCTCTTCCACTTTTTCTTTTCATTTTTCATCAAAGTCAAGCAAACTCTCCAGACGTTTCATCAACTCTTCTTGCGCCTGCGTCACGCAATGCGATTGACCGGAAATGACGTAAGCAGCAACCCAGGGATGTGCGGTGTCACTCCGATTCACCGACTTCTTTTCAGATTTTTTAAAATTTGTCTTTCTTGTCTTTCTTCGCTGCCCATTTCAATCACTCGCGACACAAAAAATGTAATCGGATGACCCTGACCTCAATTTTAATGACACGTGATTAGACACGTGATATTGAATTCGACCTATGGCGTGCCGGTGAGCGCTCGCTCCCCGTGACGTAATCACTTTCTGGAGCGTGAGCATTTGTCGGGAGCGGGTGGCGGTGGGTGGGGGCGTGCCCGTCGTTGAAGTTTATTCATTAATAATATTTTTATCGAACGCTGTGGCGACAGCAACGTCTGACGCTGGTGCAGTCGGCATGATTATTATTATTATGAAGTGTTTTATTGTGGCAGTAATGGCGAAGGAGTTGAAATATCTGCAGATGTTTCATAGCAGTTTGCAGGGAAGATGAAAGGAAAAATGCTTTTTACTGCTGATCTGGCGATTTGATTTTGATGGATTTATTAGTTATAAAATATATAATTATAAATTATCAGCTGCATAAAAAATTGAAATAAAAAATTATAAGAAGAGAATCGTCTTAAACTTCTACGCAAGAGCTTCGTTTATTGCCATTTTGTGGTCATATTGGGAAAGAAGATTGAAGTAAACCAACCGACATCCTTCGTTGAGTGATTTCTCGTTTTATTGACTTGCCGCGTATACCTACCAGTCTGTCTGTATGTCTGTCTGTCTGTATGCCTGGTTATATGTATGTCTGTATCACCATCCCATGTCTGTACCAATATGTTTGTGTGCATACATGCATGTGTGTATGTATGAGAAGGTGAAAATGGGCGAATGATAGGATTTAATATTGTGGAAAATTGTTGAACTCCAGTTTAAGCTTTTTCTACATTACGTTGCTTAAAGTTCATCAGAAAATAGATTGAATGTTTTAAATCTTCTGTCCTTGTATAAAAATTTCACACCACCAGTGGAATATATTTTAATTAAAATTGCTGAAAACAAAGGAAAACTATAAATTTATTTCTAGCAAAATTGCTCATCTGTCTACACCTGATCTACAATAGTTTTTTGTCAAGTTTGCAAAAGTACAAATGTGTGTGAGTGTGTTTATACGATTTATACCCATCATACAGCACATATATACAATGATGACACATTGACGTATCTGTCTGGCCTCTTGTACATATGTACTTACGCAAGTTAGTATTGTATGGAAAAGCAGTAAAGCATATCACATGTAATTAATCAAAAGTATTCAAACAGGGGCGCCCAATCACACCTGTCCCCTTTGCTTATTATGTCACATGTTATTTTTCAATATATATATATATATATATATATATATATATATATATATATATATATATATATATATATATATATATATATATATATAAAATGATGATGATGATGACGATAATGATAATGATGGACTACGTTGATACAAGTGGATCTGCTTACTTAAAAAATTATTCTTTAGTCGTGTGTGTTGAATGTTTGTTGTTATGTAATGTAATTTTATGTCTGTATGTTTCTTAATGTTTTATATGTGCATGTGTTAACGCTTGTTTGGATATGTTGTGTGTACGTGTGATTTAAACGATTTGTTTGCTTCGATGTCAAACGGGAAATGGAGCGTTAAGAAAGACTGATTGGAAATTGATTTTTTCCACTGTTTTTGCTTCTTTCTCTATTAAATTTTTCCATCTATGCTTTTTTCCCTTTCTCCTTTTCTCTTTCTCTCTTTCTTTCTCTCTCTCTCTCTCTCTTTCTCTCTCTCTCCCTCCCTTTCCTGCTCTTTCTCTTTTTTACTTTCCTTTCATTTATATTTATTTTTACAAACTTTAAATTAGCTTCATTTTACTGTTGTGTCATGTCTATTGTCTGTTTAGGCGGAATCTTGTTATCAATATTCAACCAACTTACCGCCTCCCAGCTAGCTAGAATTTTGAAACTTTCAGCATAAACATAAAATTAGATGACAACTCATTATTAAGAAAAAAAACACTTTTCTTTTTGAATCTTTCCGAACTTTGATTGGGTTTTCATTTCACCAAGTGAGTTAACTTGATGAAACGAAATTTTCTGTAGAAGAAGAAAAGTTATTCTTGTACAGAACATTTCTTTCAAATTAACTTTCACTTTTCAAACGACGTGTTTTGATTTTAAAATATTTGTTATCGAATAATTGATCACGTTGTTAAGATTTATTTTTAAATAATAATATATGTTTTTAGTTTCATATCAATTTATTTCCTGTAAAACGCACTTGCACATCGATTGGCATTCTTCAAATTATTCTGGAATATTCAAGGTTGTGTGGAAATCGAAAACTTTTATTTTAATCTTAGTTTTTGTTTTTTTTATTTCAAAAGAAGAAGTAAATTATGGAGGCCAAGCGGGTGGGGGTGGCTTGTTGTTGCGTGGGTGGGCTGGCAAGGGAGGGCTGGTAGAAGATTGATGAAGGTATGAAAATTAGAATAGAAATCATGTGATGAAATGTTAGAAGAAGGTGGATAGCGAGTGGGTTGTTTCTGAATGTAATTAATTGGTTGGAGTGATGGATGGATGGATGGATGGATGGATGGATGGATGGATGGATGGATGGATGGATGGATGGATGGATGGATGGATGGATGCATGGATGGATGGATGGTTGGATGGACAAAAGGATAAGGATAGATGGACAAACGGACGGACGGACGGATGGATGGACGGATGAACACGTGAATGGATGGAGGTAAAGGTACATGATTGAATAGAATGGGTAATGAAACATAAGAAGTCTTCAGTCTCAGATGTAATATCAGATTGCTTTTCAATTGTTACTTGTTTGTTGACCTCAGACAAGTTGTTCTGACCTCACCTGTACTCACCTGTTCCTTCTCTGCTGACCTGTAATTGAAGTTCTGTCACTAATTCTTTTTATTCCAGTTAACTTTTGTTTATATTATAAAAAATATTTATTATATTATAAAAAAAACTAGAAATTAATTTGTTGAAAAGTTGTGCACGTGGGTGATCTTTTGTCGCTGTTTTGAAGTTGAAGTTTGTAGGTGGAGAAGTTAATAATAAAGCAAGCAGTGTAATTTGAATCCTCCTATTAGATTTGTCCATCCTGGGTCACCTCGGTCTGATTGATGACACCTCGCATGGTGGTATTACTGTGTATGTCTTTGTATTTCTATGTATGCTTGCTTGTATGACCATGTCTCCATGTATTCTTATGCGTGTATTAGTATGGGTCTGTACTTTCATATAATGTACGTTTAAAAGTTAAGTGATAATTATGATGATGATGATGATGATGATGATGATGATGATGATGATAGCCATACTGACTATGGTGCTGATTATGATAGTGATAATCTACGATAATATTTGTAATAATTAATATTTATAACAATAAATATTTATAATAAAAAATATAAATATATACAAATATATACAATGACAACTACATGATGAATAAGTGTTTACTTTTATGATTTTTTAATTAATTGAAAGAGAAATTTAAAAAAAAGAAAGAAAAAGAGAGAGAGAGAAAGAAAGAAAGAGAGAGAGAGACCCTCATTCGTCTGTTCCTTGTACGCTTCAATGATTACGATACATCGGACCCGCACGGGTCTCCGAGTTTTATTGCATATTTCTCTATATGCCTCCGTCTCACTGCGTATGTGTATGTTTTTCACTCTCTCTTTTCTCTTCCACTTTCTCCTTTCTTTTTCTCTCTCCGTCTCCATCTGTATCAATTTGGTTTGTTAGTAATAAATAGATTGAGGTTTAAACAAGAAGAAATGATTACAATGACGACTTTATTACAATCAGACTGTTTAAAATTTAAAATCTCAGTAATTTGTCAACTAAAATTGCAGCTTAGAAACAATAAAAGATAATCATAGTAATTTGTTTCAAACGTGGAAATGTCATCGTATTCAATGGAAAGTTGGAAGATGTGTGGCAGGAGGAAAAGTTGTATGTTGTGATGCAGTTAATTGTGTGTGCTTTCTTATATATGTTTATGGTACTGTTTGTATGTTCTTATGGTACTGTTTGTATGTCTTTATGGTACTATTTGCATGTCTTTATGGTATTGTTTGTATGTTTTTATGGTACTATTTGCATGTCTTTATGGTACTGTTTGTATGTTTTTAGGGTACCGTTTGTATGTTTTTATGGTACTGTTTGCATGTTATTAGGGTACCGTTTGTATGTTTCTATGGTACTTACTGCTTTTATAGAATTTGTGGTACTGATTGTACGTCTTTGTGGGTTTGTTTGTGTACTTGTTTGTACGTCTTTGTGGGCTTGCCTCCCGCATCAGTACAATGGAGGAGCACAGAGCAAGTATTCAGTGTCACAGAATTGTTCCCGTAATGAACCTTAATATCGGGTGGCTTACTATTAAGTCACATCCCCTTTGTACTCTTAGTCAGTGCGCGTGTGCAGGTCTTCGTGTCTGTGTTGTTTGTGTCTGTGTTGTTCGTGTCTGTGTTGTATGTGTCTGTGTGGTTCGTGTCTGTGTTGTTCGTGTCTGTGTTGTTTGTGTCTGTGTTGTTTGTGTCTGTGTTGTTTGTGTCTGTGTGGTTCGCTCGCCAAATATGTTTTTTAGAGCACGTGCAGTTTTCTTATCAAAGACATTTCTCTAATTGCTGCTCATTTTATCAGTTTTACATATTTCTTCTCTTTTTTTGGAAATTTTGCATCATCTTCATCATTATCATTACCATCTTATCTGTATTTTCTTCAACATCATCATCATCACCTTCATCATCATCACCATCATCATCATCATCAACTTATTCTTTTCCATTTCTTTCCATGACGCCGTGTTTAAAACTCTTGAACGAATATTGAACACAGCTTCAACTAAACTCGGTCCTCTGCTTAATAGAGTGTCGGTGCATGTCTGCGTAGGTGTGTTTGCCACTCTGTGGATGCCTATGTGTGTGTGTGTGTTTGTGAGTGAATCATTAAGTGAGTGAGTTAATGAATGAGTGAATGAGTGAGTGAGTGAGTGAGTGAGTGAGTGAGTGAGTGAGTGAGTGAGTGAGTGAGTGAGTGAGTGTGTGTGTGTGTGTGTGTGTGTGTGTGTGTGTGTGTGTGTGTGAGTGAACGAATGAATAAATGAGTAACTATGTGTTTGTATTGGGAATGAGATGAATGATGTTGAAAAACGGTTGGGAATCAAAAAAAAAGTCCAACAGAAACAGATGCGGATATATTTAAAGGAAAATGAACAAAGGCATGAGGAAAGAAAGCTGAGAGAGAGAGAGAGAGAGAGAGAGAGAGAGAGAGAGAGAGAGAGAGAGAGAGAGAGAGAGAGAGAGAGAGAGAGAGAGAGAGAGAGAGAGAGAGAGAGAGAGAGAGAGAGAGAGAGAGAGAGAGAAGAGAGAGAGAGAATGAAGAAGAAGGGCGGAGAAGAAAGGAAAAGTTGATTGTATGAAGTCATTCATAAGAAGCGAGAACCCATTTCTTTCCATTCAAGCGTTAATTCGATCTCTTTTTGGGGCAGTTCAGAGGTCAAGAGGTGAGAGGTTGTAGGCAGGCAGGCAGGCTTAATAGTAGGTCTATACCTTTCTCTCCATTACTCTCCGTCCCTCGGGTCTGAAAAGAAGAAATTACTTTTTCTTTTCTTGATTGTTGTTGCTTGCAAGAATATTTTTTCAATGTTATGTACGGATTTTTTGGGGGGTTAAGTGGAAAATGTTGCATGGAATTTGTGGAAAAGTCATTTTGTAAATATTTAAATTATTTTCTCAATTGTTTGGGGGATTTGTATTGTTATTCAGACACACCAATGGTGGCAAGGATGATGATGATGGTGGTGATGATGATGATGATGATGATGATGATGATGATGATGATGATGATGATGATGGTCCTAATATTTCTAAGTTTGAATTAAATAAAATCCTCCTGCTGTAACAAATTAAAATTGTAAACAAATAATTACGTGTGGATGTGATACAACTGTCTGTGATCCTCCATTATTAACAATGACCGACAAACAGTCACACATACATACAAACACTTACACACACTGACACAGACAAACAAGAGTATAAACACACATCAAACCTGGTCCGCCATATTTCATTGTCGACCGAAAAAGACACCATCCAGCCTGGTCCGTTGTACTACTACTATCATCATCACCACCACCACCATCATCATAACTATCATCATCATCACCATCATCACCACCATCATCATCATCACTATCATCATCATCACCATCATCACCATCACCATCCAGCCAGGTCCGTTGTACTACTATCATCACCACAACCATCATCATCCCCATCACCACCATCATCACCATCATCACCATCATCATCACCATCATCACCACCACCACCATCATCATCATCATCCTTGCCACCATTGGTGTGTCTGAATAACAATACAAATCCCCCAAACAATTGAGAAAATAATTTGATCATCATCAGTCGATTTTTGGCAGGGGTATTTTTAATAAATTAACTCCAACTCAGACACAACCAACTCCCCCTGACTCACAATTTTAAATTGCCATAGCAACCAGGGAGCTTTCAACAGCCTTCGTTGACATGTTAAAAATTAATTCATAGCGTACTTAGGTGATGATAAAAAGGAGAGCTTGTTGTAAAGATTTAATTAAAAATATATTTCAATGAAACATTAAAAACATAAACCTAACAAACAAATCAGTTGAAATCAACAAACATTAAAATAATGGCCGTCCACAAAGGACTTGCACTCGCTTGCGCCTCAACCTTCGCGACTCACTGCGTGCTCGCCATTGGATGGGGGCGTGGTCGGAAGGGAGATCACGTGACCGGAAGTTATCGAAGTATCACGTGGTTTGAAAATGGCGGCGAAATCGGCTAAAATGTTGATTTGGTGAGTGATTGGTGTTTGTAAATAAGTAGATGTTTTTAATGGCGAGTGGGAATTTCTAGAGTTTCCGGTTTCATTGCATGTGGAATTAAAGTTTGGTTAGTGGAGAAAAATTTTTCTTCACAAATATCATTAAATCATTAGAATATATCAATGAGCTCAAAGTTGTTTAAGTTTATTTTTATCCTGAAATGAGCTTTCTGCAATAAGCAGCTAGCTGATGATGTTATAAGCTGCTGATGTTGGAATAAGCTGCTGCTGCTGCAAAAAGCTATCGCTGCTAGAATAAGCTGCTGGAATAAGCTACTCATGCTGCAATAAGCTGCTGCTGCAATGCCGCATATACTGCAATAAGCTGGTGATGCTGAAATAAGCTGCTTAATATACTAGGCTATTTTTTTGCGATGTGTTAATTTTTCACTTATTAAAATGGCTAAAATTCATGAAAACAAGACAGGGAAAATTTTGTATTTTATATAAAGTTTGGGATGTAGAATAATGTTTCAAAAAGAGGGATTAGAAGAAAGAATGATGCATAGAAAGGCACAGGGGCGTCATTTGGGTGGGCAGCTGCCCCCTTCAAACATTTAAAAAAAATGTTTTTGTTTTGAAAAAATAGGCAGGATGTTTTTAAAAAAAAAACTACCCACGGTTATCACTTCCCCGGTCATCAGTTATTTTGGGCGGTAAAACTATATAAGATAAAGTTTTGGAGAAATTTTGAAATGTGCGGGTATTTGAAACATTCCCCCCCCTCCATGCTTCTGCTGAAATGACTCCCTTGAAGAGGCATGGCATGCAGTCGCAGAGAGAAAGAGATTTATAAAGATACAGAGATACACGAGCTTACTGACGACGGGATTACATACTTGTGTCTAGAAATCAGTTACTCAAATCTTTTAATGTCATTTATTATTGGCCAGATAATAATCAACATTGTGTAATATAGCAGCATGTGTATGCAAGGATATCTTGTTATATCAAGATATCCTTGGAGTATGTTTCTGTAAGTGTGTGTGTGTATGCGTGTGGTGCTATTATATTGCATTGCGTGGTTCGGCGACATAATATTTTCTTTCCGTGTGCGTGTGTGTGGTATATTATATATGTGTGGTATATTATATATATGTGGTATATTATACGTATATGTGTGGTATACTATATGTGTGATATATTATATATGTGTGGTATATTATATATGTGTGGTCCGTGTGGTATATTATACGTATATGTGTGGTCCGTGTGGTATATTATACGTATATGTGTGGTATTTTATATGTGTGGTATCTTATATATATATAAGGAAATGTTTGTATGTATGTATGTATGTATGTATGTATGTATGTATGTATGTATGTATGTATGTATGTATGTATGTATGTATGTTTGTTTGTATATTCAAGCATCAAATGAAAACCGCCGAACCGATTTTATTGAAATTTGGCAAACTTATGGGAGATAACCAGCCGGTGGCTTGTGTGAAGTTTGAAAAACATTTGTTAGACCGTTGGTGTTTTATGAAAATAAAACGTTTTGATCACCGGTTGTAAGTTGTATATATATATATATATATATATATATATATATATATATATATATATATATATATATATATATATATAGATATATATATATATATAATACGTAAATAATAATATATAAATATGTGTTGTATATTATATCTGAAAAAATTTAGAGATTTTCATACGATATCACTCTATAGTGTCAGCCAGACTTGTAAAGATTTAATTATTCGAAGCATCACATCATTAATTATTAAATAGCTGCAATTATTATTATAATTATTTCTATCATTATTATCAATCATTATATCCAATAATTTGAAGAAAATGACCTTTTGACCGCCTTGTCAAATTATAAACTTCCCATAGCAACGGTATCAGCGCCATAAACTCCATCACCACTATCATCATCATCATCATCACCATCATCATCATCATCATCATCATCATCATCAAGTACAACAACAAGATCATCATCAGCACTACCGTGTGATGGCAAGTGGAAGAGGGTCAGAGGATGGTATGAAGAAGAGTGGGAGAAGGAATGAAGAGCAAAGAACCATGGCACGAGATGCTACTGAGATTCTTCTGCGATGCTCACCCGTGTGGATGTGTGTGTGTGTGTGTGTGGATGTGTGTAGGTGTGTATGGATTTGTGGATTAGTGTCTACATGTTCTCGTGTGGTATAGAGTGAGAAACATCCACATAATTTGGCTGAAAATATTAAAAATAAAAGTTGATGCTTAATTTGATTTCTTTAAAAACAAGTTTTGTTATAAGCTAAAAAACAATTTTATGTGAGAATAAAATAAAAATTCATGATTAAGGTAAACGAGCAACACTAAATATGTCAGTTTAGGTTGGTTGGCCTCGAAATGTAACATATCGAAAAATTGGTTGACAATTTATGTGAACCATAAAAACAACATGCACACATGTTAACCTTGTGGTCAATTTACTTCAATTAGATAATATTATTATCATTACTGAAGATAAATCGTCAAAAATGATGGATATTTTAATTACCAACATGTATATTTTTGTCGTTGCGCGATTGCAGCGTTACGAGAAGTTCTAACATACACACCTACTACAGTACTGCACGCGCCGGACCGGGTCGGAAATTTGGCCTATGAAACGGGCCGGGCCGAATTGCCGACGGGCCAGGCAGAGGCGTAGCTAGGGGGGCAGGGGAATTTGAAAGGGGGCGCAAAAACGTTTTGGAAGAAAAATTTTTTTTGAAAAATTACCTACGACTTCCCCACGGTCATCAGCAATTTTCTGAAGAAAAGATGGAAATCTTTATATTTCTAAAGTCGCACTTTTTAGGCCTTGTCCTCAGGCGCCAAAATCCCTAAATACGCTCTGGTGGCCGGGTCTGTTCGTAAAAATTCAGTCAGTGCAGAACTCTAATACATGCATACCAACATACATACAGACATTGGAAATTATGTATGTTGCGCCACTTCCGGTTTTTGCTAAAGAAATTGTTTACTGTCTAATTAGGTAATTTTTTATGAATTTTGCAAGTTGCAATAATTATAATTATTATTTTGTATATTATAATACATTATTATATTATATGTTTAATAATTTTTAAAATGATAAATTCATACAAGTTGTATTTCATTCTTCAGGTTCATAAACGCTCGTCGTCGGATAGTTCAGCCAATGATTGACCAATCGAATAGAGCAGGTCGTATTTACTGTCGTTTTTTATTTATAAATTATTTTATTTGACAAATCAATTTTTTACTTTTGGTTTTGTTACAGCTTAATAAATAGTTAATACATTTTTATTTCGAGAATTTTTTTTATATATCTTCCACCTATCGAACACAAATTATTTTGTAAAATTATTTATTTACTGAAATAATAAGACTAAGATATTTAATGTTTTTGATAAAATAATTACTGCATATGCTGGAATATTTTAAATATCTTATTTTCAATTGGTTTGTTATAATTTAGGTCCAGTCAGTGCTTACAGTCCAGAAGCGGGAGCGATGTACATGGATGGTCAGCAGATGATGAGAGGTATGTTGATGATGATGATTTCTTGTGTTTTGCTTTGTAATACATCAGGAATATTCATTTATATTTATTTATGTTGATGATTTCTTGTGTTTTTCTTTGTAATACATCAGGAATATTAATTTATATTTATTTATGTTGATGATTTCTTGTGTTTTGCTTTGTAATACATCAGGAATATTCATTTATATTTATTTATGTTTATGATTTCTTGTGTTTTGCTTTGTAATACATCGGGAATGTTAATTTATATTTATTTATGGGCCAATGTGAGAGAATTAATATCTTTTCGGTCTGAGTCCCAGATTGGAAAGATAATAATTAAACCATTTTCATGTGCTTATTTTAAACTTTAAAAGTTTCTTTCAAGTTTGTTTGTCAAATTTGTAAAAGGAGTTATCAAGAGTACACTTGTTGTGTTGTACATTTTGTAATTTATTAATAACTGCCATTTGTTTTTAAACTTAAAACAAATCAGAGCATTGAAAATTGTAAATAATGAACAAAGTAGAAAAAGTTTAATTCAAAGCCAGTATTATTATAAACCAATTTCACTGATCGTGAACAAAACTGTTTTTAACATTCGGAAACATCTCCTTTTTTATCCTTTTTGACCAAAACGTGACATTCACCATCTTTTCGAAAATCCTTCTTAAGTAGTAGACTGGAACATTGGATATCCACAAATTCCAACTGCTGAAAATCGTCCTCAACATAGGAAAGTAACTATTATGCTTATGCAGTTGAAAAATTACTTTAGCAGTTGAAAATATAACAAACATTACACTGTTTGTCATATTATCATATTAAAACCCATAAATCTGACATAAGTTACTTTAAATTTTTTCTTAAAAATTCTATAATGAAATTGGTTGTAGTTTCTGAGCAGCAAAATCTTTCAGGTTTAAAAAAAAGAAGTTTGATTGTTTGAAGCCCCGTTAGAAAGCCAACTTGTAAAGAAATTTGTTTTGCTTCTCCTTGCAGTTTG